>PVJX010010756.1:0-55832 GCA_004027295.1 Dolichotis patagonum
GAGAAGAGAAGGTCTGGGAGTTTGGTTGAAGGTTCTGGGTCAGTCTCCATTACCCCCGCTGCCCAGTTTTAAGGTGATATTCTTCAAAGACCATTTTAGACTACGGGATTAGACTATATACATTTTTAGGACACATACAAATTTAAAATAAGAGGCAATTTTCCCGGTTACAACTAAACGAAGATACAGATATTATAGAATCGTTTTTAAACTTGTAAATACCTTCTGTTCCACTTGGAGATGTATATAAATCTTTTGAAAGTCCCTAGCCAGTTTAACAGCCCAGAAAGGTCTTTCTCAGGGGTCTAAGAGCCATCTCGGATATGTAGACATCGAAAGAGAGGGTGGCTCTGGCAACCAGTTCTTGAGGAAGAGTAGGAGCCCAAGCACTAGATGCCTTGCTCCAATTTCAATGTTACCTTCTGTCATAAAAATTTGTTTCTCTTTTTCCGTATATTCAATTACTAGGTAAATTTAAGGTAAGCAATGCATGCAGATCAGTACCGTCAAATCCCATTGCTTGAAGATTAATCTTTACCTCGAGAACATGCATGTAATCAGTCATATCTGTTTGATTCTATAACAGACTGAGGCTGCTTTCTGTCTTTGTCATCTCCTAGGAGTTGTCTGTCACATATGAATTCTGACTTAATGCTTATTCAACCATAACTTTGTTTTCTTTTTCTTCTATATTTGCCAAGACAGTTTTCAGGGTTGGAAAGGTTTTACTTTTAATTCTATTTCCCCAACAACATACAAATGTTTTCAAAGCATAGTTGATAAGTCACATGTGTAATTTTAAACAAAATCCCTTTATAGATCTGTTGAGCTAGAATTTCTGGGGGTACAAGAGTTTGTGAGGTGTGTATGCTGACATGAGCAGAATGGTGACTGAAAGACAACTGATTTGTTTGTTGGCATTTTTAAAGTACGAAAAGGAAAAAAATACATATCTCTCAGAAATCAATTACAATTTCTCTCCTTTTCCTTGTATTTAGTTATTGTCATAAATTTTGCATTATTTTCTTCACATTCCACCATTCCTTTCTTAGCATATTGCTTGACATAAAACACCATAAACTAAGCTTTATAACAAACTCTGACAGAATTATTTTCCTCTACTTGGTTCATATTTTAACTACAATGAGAAAATCCAAAAAAATGAATTTTTCATTGCTATTGGTTGTAAAAAGTGATAGTGCTATGAAGTATCTTCATATATAACACATTCTAAAGATGTTTATGCATTTAATTAATTTATACTACATGAGATTCATACTGTGCTCATTTTTGAGTAAATAAGGTTCTTTTTGCAGTATCCTCTTTAGACTGTAAATAAGAAAGTATTTTATTTGTTTAAATCTTTAAACCAATTAAGTTTTTGCATTGCCAAATTACTGTGCCAGTTTTCAAGTATATCTCTCAGATTTTCTGTCTCATCTTAACCATCTTTTATTATGGCAAAGGTCCCCAAACTATTTGTGTCTGTGTATATTATTAATACTATATGTTTATTATTCTGCTCCAATTCGTTTTTCATGAAGGATGATTGTATGTGTTAAAGAAGACTGGAGTGTCACAATTAGTTATTGACTAGAAGTAAACAATATTATGCAAACTTTGTCAGTTTCCTCTCAATTTTTCTGGGTCAAATTCATCAGAATGACTCATTGTTAAAGTAATGCCTCAGGGTTTAGTTCTTGAGCTTTATTGTTATTTTTTTTCATTAATAAAATATGAGTTCAATTGAGGAACGTGCTAATTAGAATGCATGAAGACATTAAATATGTGGGTATGTGTGTGTGTGTGTGTGTGTGTGTGTGTGTGTTTTATAGAAATGCTTGCTGAGGCAACTTCTATATTGTACTGGAGAATACTGTACTTGAGAATCTCCAAATACAGTATCACCAAGGTGAATATTACCTTTTTTTTTTTTTGGTGGTACTGGGGATCGAACTCACAACCTCGCACTTGCCAGGCAGGTGCTTATGCCGCTGAGCTAAATCCCCCAAGGTGAATATTACCTAATTAACAAATAAGGTCAGCCGTGTTGGGAGGTATTATGACACAGTCACAGCCTTCAGGTGTTGTGAGGCACTGGGTGCAGCTAAGGCTCTCCAGTTCCCCAAGGGTGTGATTAGTTCATGATAACAATGCTCCCTTGAATCACTTTACTACCTTCCTAAAGGTCTTTATTGTAGGAAGATGTTTATTTTTATGCTGAAGAGTGATGGAGTTGACAGTTGACTGCTGAGTGAATTGCAGTTATTTCTGATTTGTTTTCAGTGCCCATGACAAAGCTGCTCATTTAGAATGCTTCCCAGCCTATTAGAATGCTTTGATTACCCTAGTATTTTTGCAATAAAGCTTACCTTCTATATTGTGCACCCGTGTTCTTAAAGTGTGCGTTCTCTAAAGGTAGAAAATGACCCTTTTAGTAGAATAGCTTTATCAAAAAAAAAAAAAAAAGGATGAGGGGCAGTGGTTCTGGTAGAAAAATTGTGTTAATTAGCTTTTTGTTACTGTAACAAATACCCAAAGTAAATCAACTTATAAAGAGAAAAGGTCTACTTTGGCTTACAGTTATGAACAGCCAGTCGTGATCAACTTGCCTTATTGCTTTGGGCCTGTAATTAAGTGGTCGTTACTCATCTCATGATTGAGAAGCAACAGAAAAGAAGCAGAAAATACCAGGGTCTCAGAATCCCTTTTAAGACACACTCCCAATGACCTAAAGACTTTCCATTAGACCTTTTCAGAAGGTTCTATAACCTTCCAATAGCACTCGTTTTGGGGGTGAAGACTTTTAAAAGTGTCCATTGGGCAGATAGTTCTATATAACACCCAATGGCTCCTCGGTCAAACAGAATGAATTCTAAACTCCTCCATGTGACCTAGAAAGCCTCTAAGAGCTGGTCCTAATAACTTCTCATACCTTACTTCTCTAACAATGTTATAGCACTGCCAGCCTTCCTTCTCTCTTGGCCTAATTTTCTCAACCTAGTTTTTCATTTGCCATTCTCTTTCTTTGAATCTTTACCTGGTTTCCTCATATTCCAGTTTCAGCTCTGGTATTAACTATGTTAAAGAAACCTTCTCTCTTTGCCCTCCCTGTGATGAGCTTCCTACATGCATTCTACTATAAGTGCTGGTTTAATTTAATTTATTAATTGACATTTATTATTTTACTTATTTATGAAACATCATTATAATTTGAATATACATATATATAGTAAGAAATTATAAAATTAGAATAATTAGCATTTCCTTCTCTTTAAAGATAAATGTTTGCATGTTTTGGGAAACTTTAAATTCTCCTGCTCCAGTTATTTTGAAATGCATTGCTAATGTTCTTAGACAGTGATTGCCATATTGCACTATGTAACATTCGACCCCCTCTTTCCCAGGAAATAAGATCTGTCTAGAAAATAGTCAACTTTGTTTATCAGAACTAGTTCCAGTCAGCCTACCCTTGCCTTACTTGCCTTACAGAGTGGCCACAGAACCAAAGAATAGTGACTGTAAGTAAGGCAAGGTAGGCATTTTTGATCTCTGGTTTTCCATGTGATTTTTTTCCATTTAGGTCTTATTTTTAGGGAAACTAGAAACCTTCTAACTGTGCTTTGGTGCCCATTATCTACCTTCTCATAATTCTCTTTCCCTCTTTCCAATCCTGTCCTCTAGTTATTTCTATTCAATTCTCTACTTCTATGTAATTAGCTTCCCTAAGTAAGTGAGGACACGCAGTCTGTTTTTGCATGCCTGGTTTAGTATTTCGCTAAACATAATATGATCTAATTCTTTTAATTTCTTCATCGCACCTACTGATATGGACACTGTTAAATTGATTTTTTTGTGTTCATCAGTACAATATAAGTTCCTGCAGATAGAGATTGTCTCTATTATTCACATTTAAAACCCTAGTTTCAAATGTGAGTCATTTGAATACATGTTTAATTAATATATACCCAATTTATTACCACAACATACTTGATGGCCATTCATCATTTATCCTGCTTCCTTTTTCCTTACAGAGTTCAGAATTTATATCCTTTCACCTCAGCTTTGAACTTCTGCTCTCTGCCTTCAGCCTGCCTCTTCAGTGTTGGGAGAAGGTGGACTCTGGCCAGCTGCAAGCAGTGGGCTCCTTGGCCAGTAAGCATGAGAAGGGACATGATCCTGTTTGAGCTGCTAAGATTACTTGAGGGTTTGGCAGGATGTGCAAGGAACTCTTCCTTCCTTGTTTGTAAGAGTTTCAAGAATAGTTTTCATTTTTTTTCCCTCTGAATACCTTAAATGAAATTTTAGAACTCACAAGGAGGGTGAGTGAGGAGAAACTCTCTAATTTAATCAGAAGTGTTTATATCATAGAACAGATGTTATTTATTCAGAGAGGGTACTAGGAAACTGAATTTTATTGGAGCATAAATGTACGGTAGGGTTATTTTGTAGAACTCAATGAGGCAAGGAGTGCTCTTGCCTAGAATGCCTTCCTACATGCACAAACAAAAGCAGGATAGCCAGGCCCTAAGAAAAAGATTATAGTCACTCTTTATGCAAACAGTGCTTCATACTGCACTCTGTAACTTTCTAAAGAGTTTATTTATAATGTTTTCATTTCCTGTTTTTATTAGAAGAATAGGTTACTGAAGAAAACTTTTTATTAGAGAAGTAGGTTACTGAAAAAAACTTTAAACTACTACATAAATAATTTTAACTGTTATGGTGTTCCAGAAATAAATACAAAATTCTCTAGAATTTCTAAACCAACTTTTGAAGGTAAAGTCAATATTAATAGAAGAGAGTTTAGGTTGCCAAGAGGCTTAATATTTGGAAACTAAATATGGTGTGAAAGTTAGCAAAACAAATTAGAACTGAAATTAGGATGTATTTTGAAAAGTAAACACAAATCAAACTTTAAATAGGAAGATAAGTATTTATTTTTGAAGTATAGAGAGCACATATAATGAATGACACACAGGCTGGACAAATTATGTAAGAATAACTTTATTTGTATAATACTCCATTCCCCTTAGGCAGTTCTGTGCTTTGTTTCTCTATACTAAAATATTATACATAAAATATTTACTCGTGATGTCTTGTAGTCTTGAATAATGATTAGAGCAGCTAACATTACTAACTATTTCCTAGGCACCAGGCACCGTTGTTCTTAGATTTTATTTATGCTAATTCAATCTGCTGTTAGAAGAAGAAAAAAACCATGCATCAAAGAATAATGACTTGAAAGTTCAAAGCGGAGAGATAACAATTTGAGTCCATTCAGTCTGATTCCAAAACTTTTGTGCATAGTCATGTCAAGTGAACCCCCAAGCTGACACATAAACAATAACATGCTCTTGAGCCAACGTAGTGGGGGTACAAGCACATGCTTAGACATGACACCCTTGCCTTTATACCATGTTCAGTAAATGTTCAATTGATCATTACCATCTCCATATGTGCAGACTGTCTTAATGAAAGTACTCATTTAATTGGGTAAGTTGTAAATAGTAAGCAAAGTATAGTTATCTTTTATATTGTTTTTCAGTTGCAAAAAACCACAGGGTGTCAATTCAGTGCAGTAGAGATGATTTTTTGGCCTTATTAATTTCTATTAGTCTACAAAATATTCTTGATCTCTTCTATTTTTTTCAGTTATATTTCTTAGTCTAATAAAAGGCAAAAGATATGATGATGGCTTGCATACTCAGAAATCTTCATCATAGAAATAAGTTTTCATGAGAAGCAAGTTAAACGGAATTTAAACAGAAGGGAGTGACTTCATATGGAGGGATGTGAAATGCTCTGTGATATTTTGAGCCACATCTTACAACTTCAGTTCAATTTTGACAAAATAACAGACCAACCCAAACTAAGGAACATGATACAAAACACAGGACAGTTACTCTCAAGAGTATTATGAGTGTGAAAATTAAAGATGAGCATTACCACATATTAGAGATCTAAGAATAAATGTATCATGGTAACCTGGAGTAGATCCTGAAACACAATAAAGGACATCATTGGGAAAAATGGAAAATTTCTGAATCCACTAGTTTAGTTAATTCTGATTCCAATGTTAACTTTTTTTAGTTTTGATAAATGTACATTTAATAAGTGTATATTATGCATGGTCATGTATCGCAGCAACAATAGAAAAAAGGCAGATTATGGCTCTGTGGTACTATTGTAGTAATATTTCTATAAATCAAACTTATTTCAAAAGAAATGTTGAATTAAATGACTATGTAGGCAAACAAAGAAGTAAATGTATCAGTATAATCTCTTTCTCAAAAAAGGAAGGACTGAAGACTCTACATGTCTCTACATTCATATTTACAATGACTGCTATGAACTGATCCAAACTCAGTGGTATTTAATGAAACACCACCTATTTCAATGGCAAAAATGGGATCTCCCTAGTCATATGGTTAAGCATGAGTATTGACTTTTTCATATGCTGGGCTTAGGCATTTCTTTGGTTAACATTTGGTCTAATTTATTGTTTAAAGTGGTAAGGGTATAGACATGGTCAGAGTATAAGTTTTACTGAAAACTTCTAATAGCTGCTTTTCTTGTGATTTAAGCATATGTGTTAGTCTATGACTCCAGAACAGGCTGTTCTGAAAAATCAACATTAGGGAATTTGCTCTTTATACTTGTGCTTCATCTGAATGGCAATGATTTATTTTTTATTTTTAATGCTCTTAAGTACTGAACAGTAATAGTCCCAGATTCTCCATACAGTGGCTATAAAATCAAATATAATCACTTAAGAGACAGATAGATGCATAACACTGAAATACACGTCTGGGCCTATTCTTCCTACCGTAATAACTCATCAGCTATATAAATACTTCTGCTGAGTGACCTAACTTCCTTTACCCTCCCTCCCACTTCTTCCATATATATGCGCTCTTTGAAGGAAACCATTTGGTTACAATAAACTAAGAATAAAGTTTTGATTTTGATAATATTATTCATTTTTCTTAATCTTATTTTCTTCTCATAACACTTAAAAATAAATAATAAAATTATCTAATACTTAATAGCTAAAAATAATCAAATGAAAACATGTTGAATATTATCATAAGGAATAATGATTCAATTTCCAAATCTCATCAGATTCTCATTTCTGAAATGCTCTTTCTAAGTCTCTTGCTTGCATTATTGTTAAGTGACCCTTTTTGCTTTATGGTTAGTTGCAATTTACATCTCTTCTCCGAAAGTGGCATAAAATAATGTGCAAATGCTCTTATGCCTTTCCAAGAAAAATATTTTCTTTTAATGACTCCTAATGAACCCCTGTTTTATGCAGAGTGTGAAAAGTTGCCAAGATGTGTAAAACAATTAGGATGACAAAAAGCATGAGTTTTAAAAAGCCATTTCACCTATGTAATGTGTGTGAAAATCCAGAATAAGTCCTAAGGGAAAAATTAATTTTAATAAGCTTTCTTCTTGCTTAAAGTCTGTGTAAATTGAAGGCATGAGGAATGGTTTATTAATGGATCACGAATAACATGAGAGTTTGATACTGTGAAAGGAATCTAGGTCAGCATCAACCCGTTACTCTCCCTTTGAATTGCAGAGACAACTGAGCATTTGTGTAACTATATATTGTGTCTCCTAGAAGCATAGTAGTAGGCAAAAAAATGAAGAAGTGATAACTTAAGTATCTTAAATAATTATTATGAGTGTATACTGAACTGCAATTTGAGAACATTTTTTAATGAGTTCTTTAAAACTCCTATTCTCATAGTTTAAGAAAAGCTCACATTTAAAAACCATTTTGAATTTATACTTTCAGGTATAAGTAAAATATACCATGAGTGCTTAATGGCCTAATTTTAGGTAAACATTGAACAAAAGATTCTAGAAGTTATAAAATATGAATATCTCATGAAATGCATATTCTGTAATCTAAGCATTACTAAAATAAAATTTCTATATAATTTTAGTTACAATTATAGTTAAAAGTCAAGGACATAATTCAGAATCTAGGATGAAAAAGTTCTGCATAAAGATTTCTAGAATATTTGTTTCTACCAGGTAATAAGGTCCAAGTGCTTTCTGTATCTTTTATGCTATATTTAACTTACAAAAGAACCAAATGGTGAATAGTATTTTCACAATAAAAATTACCAAATGCAAATCAAGCAAACAACAAAAAAAGAATGTTTCCATAATTATCTTAGCCATCTGGGGGACAGTGCCGTAGTAAATTTCTTGTTAAAGATTTAGGCTTAAAATCAGGTACAATGCTGTTATAGTTCTGACTCTGTTCTTTATTAACATGGAGATTTTGACCGAGTAACTTGTCTTCAGTTTCTTCAACTTTTAGCATAGAATAATTATAAATGATCTGTATTTCATTGGGTGGATTGGAGATTCCAAAATAATTAGGTCTGGCACTCAGTTAAAACTGTTTCTTCATAGAGGCTGTGAATGGTTAGATCTCAAGATCTTAAGAGACCAGGTGATGGGAATTTCAGTACATATGAGTAATGCATCTTGGCAATCATCAAATGAGGAAATCTTATCTCCTTCTGGATCTCAAATAGAATATTTTCTTCCTACTAAAAGTCATGGCATATGGCTCTTGCCGGTAAGGTGGGACTTCAAAGTGATGATAGGATAGTGTTACTCTCAGGGGTAGGGAGGGGTAGAAGAAGGGCTGTTCCTGTGATGGGGCATGAGGAGCTATGCACTCTCCTGATATTTTTCTTCTTGATCCAGATGATGGTTACATCATGAAAATTCATTGAGAGGTGCACTCAAAACTGGTTGACGTGTCTGTGTTTGTACTACACTTTAGTAAAAGATTTGTAATTTATATCTCCTAATTAGCCACAATTTTTAATGATTTATTTTCTTATTCTTATTATACTTTATCATCTAGTTTCTCTATTAATATTCAAATTCTATATAATCCATATTGGATTTTTGTCTGTTTCATTCACTGCTGTATTTCCAGGACCTTATAAAAGTCTCTCTAATACAATAGGGACTTGAAGCATATTAATGAGTTTTTAAAAATGATATAATAATGGCTAAAAGATCAATGTATTATAAAGAAAATTTAAAAGCTGTAAGCAGATATTTTGGAAAGCAACATTGTTTTTACATGAACTGATAAGAGAATTAAGAGCTGTGTAGATGTAAGTACTAAATATTTTTACCTAAATTCTATCAGTATATATAATGGGTAAGAGTATTTTTAATGATGTATAAATACAGGCATTGAAAGCAGGATAACAACTCTGGAAGAGAAAATCTTGGAATGTAAGGTAGCATGCCTGCTTAAGATTAATTTCTGCCGTGGCAGAACCTTACAATGTAAACAGTTGCAAAAGGGGAATGGAATGTGTTTAGAGTTTTAGTATCTTGAAAATTAGGAAGCAAGATAAGACCAAACTGAAAAACAAAGCAGTAAGATTATTGTTTTTTATGGCTTCTTAACACACCTGAACCTTCGTGTTGATGAAAGTATTTAAACAGTCTAATCACTAATTATCAGGGTTCTAATTTCAAAATTGTTCTTTTATTATTGATATCTTACTGATGTCAATTGTTGATATATGAATCTACTGAGAATAACATCATGGGCAAAATATGGAAAAATGGGATAAATCATAGGTTGTGTCAAAATAGCAAAGGGTAAACTTGTCAAACAAGAAAAAAGAAGGGCAAGTATGTGAGAAAACATGTACCCCCTTCCTAACATCATTAATTTCTTTAGTTGCTTGCATTCTCATTGTGAAAAGTTCTTACTGATTAATGTTAATATTTAAACATTATGTCATAGTTAAGACAAATTTATGGAGAACATAAATTAAACTAGAATACTTTACTAATAAACATGAAAAGATAAAGAATCTTATCATTAAAATAATCATTTTTATATTCCAATAGACATTACCAATGCTTACTTACATGGAGACTGCAGTAATTGCTCCTGTACAATAAAGTACATGGTTGGCTTATTTCAATTTTGCTTAAACACTAGAGGGTTTTATACTATTTATCTGAGGAAGAAAGTGGATTTCACAGAGAGTTAGTAAGTACTCTATGTCACATAGGTCCCAGTGTAGTAAGGTCTGATGATCTATAATTTTAACCTCCCTTGGCATACTATTCTAAAAAAGAGAAATAATATACATCAATGCAAAATAAGAGTTTATATGCTCAACTATAGCAAAGAAAGAGATATTTTGACAGCTACTGTTAATGTTTGGTTGTCTTGTTGTAAAGTGTTGTGTTGCTTATGTTGTTCTGTTCTGATTTGCTTTGTTCTGCCCTCTTTTGTTTTATTCTCTTTAAAATAAAAAAAAGTAATAAGAACTGTAGGAGTAATAAAACCCCAAAATGCATAATTGCTATAATAAAAAACAGAGGAAAATAAAGTGCTCTAAAGGATATAACTGCATGTATGTTTAAGTGTGGAAGATAGATGACCATACTACTGTTTTTGTTAGATTGTTGAGCAGAACTGTTAATAGACTCACTGTTTGAAAGTCTACTTTGTATGCTTTAATTTTGTAACTTGAACAACTATTTCCAAGATGACGGTATGTAACTTATCAACTCAGTGATTTCTACGGTATGTAACTTATCAACTCAGTGATTTCTCAATGTTCTTTTTTGTTGTTGTTGTTCTTTTCTTTTTTTCCTTTGGAATTCTGTATTGTTGCTACACATTTTTTTTCTGTTTTGTTTGTTTGTTTTTTATTCTTTCTAAATAAAATTTAAAAAAAATAAGAGTTTAGACTTTCGGTGTGACCTAGCACCGGATTTCCCCCACAAGTCAAAAAAACATAAGAACACAAATTTAAAGTTCAGAATTTTAAGGCATAAAAAAGATTAAAATTTGAAAAAGTCAACTTACTACACTATTTTGAGAAAACATGCATTATATACATTATCAAACTGAATTAAGAGGTCTCTTGGTTTTAGATCTGCATGTAAGGAGCTTAGAAGTTGCCCTTGCCATAATAAGTAAAATAGCTGAATGCATTAAAGAACAATTCCTATGGGATCTATGAGAAATGAGGATATAAGACAAACTGTTACCCCCAAGACTAGACAGAAAGTTGATTACTGAAATGCAGCATGTTAAGCAGAAACAATTTGTTGGTTACTTTTCTCTTGCTGCTGAGACAAAACACCTGATGCTCAAAATTAAAGAAGGGAAAATTTATTTAGCTCAGTTTGTGAAAGTTTCAGTGCATAATCACCTGGCTTCAGGGCAGGTTGGCATGGCAGATGGACAACAGTAATGGCAATGGAAGACAGTAAAAGCAACAAAAGCCAAAAATGGGAGGAGAGGAAAGAGAAGACTACTTCTGTCCCTGATACTCGGTGTATGTAGGCCACTGACATCCATAATCACAGTGAAGCAATCACAAACTCTACATTCAGCTGCATCCATAAAGCATGCCTCCATGACTGCATGAGGCTTTGAAAGACAAGACGTCCAGATACAAACCATAACATTCTACCTCTTGGTTTTCAAAGATTCATGCACATTCTTTCAGGAAAAAAACATTTAGTACATCTGCAAGAGTTACCAAAGTTTTAATGTTACAGAAAAACCAATATTAAACCAAATGGTATATTTTGCACTGAAGAATCTAGAAGGCAACTCTTTATTACACTAACAGGCTGGTGGGAATCTCATTTCCATATTATCAGTAATGAGGCAGTTTTGGGTTCAGTTTAAATATAGTTTGCAAGCAGGAAGTACAGAGCGTTACATGATTGATTGCATGTATTGAATTAAGTCATACACTGTCAGGTAAACTAACTCTAATACATTTGCTTAAAATAGTTTATCATGGCATAGGAACATCTTTAGAGTGGAGTGGGTTCAAGCAGAGTTAAAAAGTATCTTTGAGTGGATTACTTGGTCCCAACTAACGTCCTTGAAGCCAGTCAGAAGCAATATATTTTCTTAATTAAGGGAAAAGTAAGCTGATAATGGTCAAATTGGCCCAGCACATTATCAGCAGAAAAGAAGCTGGACTCAGTCAAGGCTGACTGAAGTTAGCAGACTAGCAGCAGGAGTTAGTGACATGCAGCAGAAGCATGGTCAAAGGGCTCTAACTCATCATCAGCTTTTCTATGAAATACCTGTAAGTTTGCTATTCTTTGTGTGCCTTTATACTGTAATTGTGCCCCAACATTTCCCCCTGTTTTGATTATAGACAAAAATCTTCCTTAGTCTTCCCAGTACTAAGGAGCTGATAAAGAGAGATAACTTGCAAAAAAAGAGTCGGTGGTGTACAATTTTAAAGTGTTCAGACAGGAAGCATGTCAGCATGTGGGTCACATAGGACTAAAAGAAGAACTTTCATAAGGGACATGTATAGGACCTTGTTGTCCTGGATAAACAGAGGTCAAGTACCAGAAAAGCAAGCGCACAGAGACTCATTTTGGTGATATCAAACAGTTGATGTATTTCATGAAAGAAAACAAAGTCCAAAAAGGGGCTGCTAGGGACCTGAGGTGACAGTTAACACATACATACAGTCGGCAGAAGCATTCTGGCTTTTACTGGAACCTAAAAAGCAGAGTGTGTTTCCCCATACCACTGTTGGATGGGGCAGGAGAAGGCAATCAGGATCAATAGCTGCATTAAGTTTAGAACTATTGTGAGACCTAAAGCTCGATAGGAAAGAACTCAAAGAGGGATGCAGAATCAATAGTCTTTGCTTAAGTCTGGGTTTACAGCTTGAAGTACCCAATGGGTATCATTAAGCAGACACAGGAGGTCAGGCGTCAGGGGCCCTGTATGATCTGCAACAGGTACAGGGGCTAGTGGAAGAACCAGTGGCTTGAGGAAAGAATCCTAATGTGGAATGGGAGTGTAGGGGGTATCCAGACCTTTATGGTTTTAAAGCAAGCCGTGGCTTCAGCCCCTGTCCATCTACACAGATTCTTATTTGGCAGCCTGACGTCCAGTCTCAAACAGAAGGATCAGGAATCATACACTGTAAGGGTTACAAGTTCCCTTCTAGCAAGTTGGGCTAGAGGGAATGTGGGCTAACAGCCATCTTTGGATCAGCCCCAATCTATGACCCAATCCCATTTGGGGTGGAATACAGGCGAAAAAAGGAGGCATGGAGCTTTTTGTTTGTTTATGTGTTTGGCTTTACTTTTATTTAAGTTTTTGTTTTGTTTTGTTTTGTTTTTTACCTGTCACTATTCCTGGTAGACATACTTATTATTGGAATTTTTGTGCTCAAACTAATTCTCCACAGCCTGAGGTATAACGGCAGTTTCTCAAGTCTGGAAAGTTAGTCTGTATTGGGCATGCATCAAAATAAAAGTCTATTTAGGCTGTGAAGAGTCCCATCTGTTCTGAGTAGCTATTGTTACTGGACGTGCATAGTTAATTTGATCCTAGAATTTTCAGTGTCTTAAATTTTACACACACACACACACGCACACACACGTAGGGAGTGTTTTTACGTATCACAAGCAATAACATTGTCAACAACTCTTCCCATTGGCTTAACCTGCCTGTTTTGGATCTAAACCAGAGTACTTCTGTACTGTGCTGGACAGCAACTGCTGTCACTTGCAGGGTTGGGTCATGGCCAGACCCCTCAGTATATCCAGCATTAGCTGGAGATCCCTCTTTCCCTTCTGTATTGAGACTAGATGCCAAGCCCTGCAGTCCTTTTCCCAGACAGATTCTTGGATAGTGCACATCATGGGTCTCAAAATGGCTGCCAGTTCAGCTGTCAACAGGCTAGCTGAGAAAGAAGCCCATATTGGAGGCACACCCTCCAACATGTGAGAATGGGGGCTTGTGTCATTTCATTCCTGGGATGGGCTGTCTACATACCTGTCCCATGCCTTCAGGCATGCAGAGCAATGAATGCCATTGTTATTATTATTACTATTATTATTATTTTTAACCAGGGAATACCAGCATTTGGCTCTTTTTCATAACTGTGACCAAAACCCAACAGGATGCTTCTGCTTTTCCTGTTTTTGTCATAGCCCTTAGTCAAATCTATCATCATCCACAGTGAGGGTTAGGATAAAGTTAGAGCCAGTGACTCATAGGGCTTGCACTTGTGCAATAGCCCTTGTTGAGTCCAGCAAGCAGTTTCTGCTGGGTCTATTGAACAAGTAGCTTTTACTACATCTGTTTAGTCCTGTGTTGTGTCCCTGTTGGTCTTCTAGTACAAAGGGAACAGCAGGATAGCTAGATGTGGTATATCTGTCAAAAATCTAGCATATGTGCTTGTAATTGGTATATTATTGTGGGTTTGATCTTATCCAACTATGTACACACAAGAATATGACAGACAAACCAGTTCTCGAGACCTCATCTTTGTCTATGGTTCACTTCATGCCAGTAAAACTTCCTTCAGATTGTGCAAGGTCACTTAAATCTTCAAAACAATCAAATTAACATAATATCATCAATACAAAACAATGACACACAGTATGGCTTGGCCCCGGTGGTCAGGTACTGGGCCGTGACACAAAGTTGGGCTATGCAAATAGCCTCGTGGTAACATCTGGAGGGCCATTGCCTGACCTCCTGGATAAAGGCAGATTGACCCTGACTGCCAGCATCAGGGTAAGACTTAATAATCATTGGTCATGACCCATCTGGTTTCTGCATGCCATACTGAAAGGCTCTGTGTAGGGAGTATCACCCCGACTTTTTAATTTCAAGATAGTCTGTCCCAACTCCTTATGGCCTGCAGGCAGCTTCTATTGCATCACACACATAACCCAGGCAGTAAGTGAGAGTCAGCGATGCAAGGTGTAGGTGGCCTCAGGCTATGGTTTTTTTTCTTTCTTTCTTTTTTTTCAGTTTATGGTTTTTATCACACAAATTTGCAATTGGGATCCTCTCTGTGTGGTGAGCCAAGCACCAGAGAACTAGGAGTTCATTCCCAGTATATATTCAGCAACCATAGAAGCACAAACATCATGCAGACATAGGAATAAAACGCCTGATAACCTGATGATACCCACAGCCGGGACTTCTGAACCATGATAGAGTGATCTCTGTGTCTTTTTATGTATGTAGCAGGTCATGTAGAACAGTTTGAGTGGTTGTACATGAGCATTGACTCAACTCTGGTATCCATCGACATTAGTACACATTGCATAGCAAATAGCAAATTTGGGGGGACTAGGAAATAGTCCCACGTGTGGCCTTCAATCGCCTGGGACTCCTAATTAGGGTAAAGGGAAGCCAGTATCACTTTTTTTTAGGGTCACTGGGGCTTCTTTAGTCTTCTAGCCCCAGCCCACTGGGCAGTGTTATTGTCCAGGCCATAACTGTCTCTACAGAGTCAGCAACGCATCCAGAGTCTGCCTGTTTCACTTATCTGCAGCTAGGCCAGCAGCGAGCAGGTCTGCCAAGATATGGCACCAATCAAACTTCTGTGGCCTCACAGTCTGTCCTTGGAGGGAACAACCCCATTCTCCATAGGCCTTCCCTTGTTACTCCTATGCCAGTGAAGTTTTTATAGATCTTGTCCTACCTTGGCAGTTCATTTCCACATCTCCCATCTGGCCAAGTCATCAACAGCGTCATGAATTGGGTGATCTGTAATAGGGCTGGAAGGGCTTCCATTGACCCAATGTGCCAAGCCGCCCACTCACCAAGATCGTGCCCTTCATGTGTGCCATCAGCAGTTTCTCTTCCGGGCTACGGTACTGCAGCACAAACATCATCTGCCATGCACGTTTTGTGTAGCACAATTCTCAGGTCTAGACAGTGACTTGCTCTAGCAGGTCACCTGCATTTTCTGCTTCTAGGGCTGTCTCTGCACATCTCGCAGAACCCATCTCACAGAGGAAGTGCTGACTATGCTGACTGTTTGAGAGCTCTATTGCAGGCTTACCTGCATGTTATCAACCCCATCATCCCATAGCCATAGCATTCACACAGGCACTGTTTCATTTACTTTTTATTTTAATTGTTTTTAAACTTGAAAACATCCTTGGGCTCCAAAAAGGCTGTTTCTCAGTCCTTTAGGACCTTTCAAGCTGCCAAGAAGGTGGCTATAAGAGGCCACGATGAGGCCAGAGGTTACTTAGCAGGAATCATGTTGCTTTTGGGCTCTGTTTTCATGGCGACCACAGACCATTTATCTTAATGTCCCAAAGTCAATTCACAGGCCTCTTTGATGAAGAAGGTGGTTGCAACAAGTACCATGGACAGGGAGGCCTTTATTTTTTCCTTTGACGCAGACTCCAGTGTTTTAGACAGGTAGGCGACTGACCTCTCACAAGGACTAACAATCTGAGCAAGCATATAGAAGCCAGAATGGTCCTAACTGGCTTTACAGGCAGTGGAGGTATATTTTAGCAGTATGGCAATCTATCATCATAGTGACCAACTGCATAGCACAATGACCAGCCATTTTTAAGAGACAAGAACAATCAGATCTGCAGAATGTTAACAGACAGCAGTTACATAGTTTTACAAAGGTAAACTGAGATCAAAGGCCACACATATTTCAGCATGCCAATCATAACGACCTTATTTTTGTAATGCCTTTAAATGTGCACCTTACTATTGAGTAGAGTAACACAGTATACATGTCACATAAATTTTTAAAGGTTATTATTTAACTAGTAATCTCATGTTGATTTGATCATGGGGTTTTTAGAAGGCACAACCCAAGTTCCACCAAATGAACAAGTATCCATACATATATTTTCTTTTAATAAATTATTTCCATAAGCTTTCCTCAACATATGTAAGCTTTCTAATATCATTATCTTTTTTTATCTCTTTAGCAGAACAAAACACTTATTATACAGAATCCTCTCATACCCAAAGTATACCTCTTACATTTATAGTCTTTAAATATTTGTTCCCATTTGTTGTTACCTTCTATAACAAACTTGACTACAACCACTTGAATTTTAAAGTGTTCCTTTTTTCCCCTCAGACAGTAAACTTGACAGTCTGCCACTAGATCTCTGAGTAACCTTGAAAAAGTGTTTTGTTATAAAATAACAGAATAAAGATCAAGTTAACTCCTTAAATGCAAAACTTTGTGATCTACAAGACATGCTTTATGTACATCAACTCAAACTGAAATCCAAAAGTATAATTACCAGATAGTTAAAATTTGTAATTTGATTTCTCCTGTAAAACTTTCCTAGGTTTAACAGGACTTTAGCTATTCACCTCAGGCTGGAACTGCCCAAGCTTTCAGATGCCTGCAGGTGCCAGGCTGGTGATGTCAAGCAAGAGCTTTCCTTGGGGCTCCTGAGGCCGGAAGGAGAACTTGGGCTCTGTCTTGTTCCTTTGCTCTCTTTAAAATGAAGACAATCCCTGTTTTGGCTTAGCCATGGGGTTTTTCAGGTGTATAGTTGCTTTCACTCTCTTTTTATTTACCTATCTGTATCACCCCACTTATATATTCTGGTATATTAAAGCTTAGCAGTTTTTTTTATTCCTTTACTCATTGCAATGAAAATAATTTCTTTACTTTTGCTTTCAGACTGATTAAACCACTTGTTTTAGTTCCCAACTGAGTCTAGGAAATATTGGACTTATCTGTTGTATTTTGTGCACAGAAATGCACACATTTACAACAGGCACACAGAAGTTAGTACATTCTTACCCCTAAGCTCTTTTGCAAATCTGACTGGTATAGCAGCTGCATCGGGCTACTCTTGACTAAAACAAGAACGGGATCTGGAACAGACATCAGATGTTGATGTCAAGGATTGATTGGGTCCTCCTTCATCCACAGTGGGGGACGGTAACAAGCAGATAAACAAGCAGGTAACAAACAAATAAACAGACTAACTGTAGGAATACATTTCCATACCTGATCCCAGGGCAAGTCACACTGGAACAGTAGCAACAGCTGAAAAGGAGCTGGAACCAGAACGGGTGACAGACAAGGCTGTTTTGAGGAATATCAGGTCCTCCTTTGCCCACAGTGGGAGCAGCAACAAGCAAGTTACCTAGGTTAACTGCAAGATCTAACTTGGGGCATGCCTTACTTTACCAAAGGCCCTGGTTCATGCTGCATTCTAACCCCTCCCAGGGTCCAGTGAGATCTCCACTGCTGGACAGGGGCTCCTTCTCTTGACTGTCAAAGAGACTGATGTCCGGAAGGCATGATTTTCTTGTTGTCAGACCAAGGATGAGTCCAGGCAGTGAGCTACAGGCCTAGGCCAGCGATCTTAAGTGGTCAACATAGTGTCCTACTGACCAAACACACAAGAAATATTACAGAAAAACCAATACCGAACTGAATCGAAGACTCTTTACTCCGAGGAATCTAAAAGGTAACTTTATTACAGTAGCAGGCTGATGGGAATCTCATTTCTAAATCATCTGCACTGAGACAGTTTTGGGTTCAGTTTCAATACAGTTTTCAAGCAGGAAGTACAGGGCATTACATGACTGGTTACATGATTGAATTAAATAATATATTGTTTGTAGAGTTGTAAACTAACTCTAAGTACATTTGTTTAAAAGGGATTATTTATCATAACATAAGAACATCTTTGGAGGGGAGGGGAAGGGGTTTAAGCAGAGTAAGCAAAGTTAAAAACTATCTTTGACTGGGTTACGTGGTCCCATCTGATGTCATTGAAGCCAGTTAGAAGCAATGCATTTTCTTAATTAAGGGAAAAGTAATCTGAGACTAGTCAAATTGGTCCAGCATATTAGCAGCAGAAAAGCAGCTGGATTCAGACAGTCAAGGCTGATTGCAGTTAGCAGGGTTAACTACGTGATAAGCAGCAAGAACATGGGCACAGGCCTCTAACTGAGCTCTAGCATTTAGTATGAAATACCTATATGTTTGCTTTTCTATTAGTGTTCCCTTATACTATAATTGTGACCCAAAACTAACAGTTTCAGCATTGCTGAAAAGTCCAAGCCCAAAGTCTCCTCTGAGATTTAAGACAAATGCTTAGCTGTGAGGCTCTGTATAAATGAAAAGAAAGTTAAACATTTTCAACATACAATGGTACAGATAAACATTTCCGTTCCAAAAGCTACAAACAGGAGAATGCAAAGCAATAGGACCAAAGCAAGTCCAACATCCAGCATGGCAAATATTAAGTGTTATACTTCCATGTGGAATATGCAAAGCAGTCTGTGAAAGTTGTGCACGCCAAAGGGTTTGTATGACCCTGATCCCATGGTACTTCCAGTGGTTGTAGCTCCCAAGGCTTCTCATTCAGGTATGCTATACTTAAACCTTGTAGCTTTCCTTAGATTATTTCCATTCCTAGTTTTCCTAAACTTCTGGGTTCTCTATTGCACCTTTGGCTTTAAACTCTCACCTTCACACATTACCTTTTCAGGGGCACACTACCTGGCCTCCCAGGCCTTGTGAAATCTAGGCAGAAGCCTTGGTACATGGGGGCTGTCTCCTCAAAGCAAAATGTTTCACTTTTGAAATTTTGATATTGCAAAGGGTGCAGTCTTGCTGCTTCTTATGATGCCCTCAAGCCATTTTTTATAATTTTCTGTTTCTTCTCATCAAACAAGATCTGCTCGTTCTGTCTTTGCAATCCATAGTTTTATTGCACCTTCCTTTCTGGCCAAACACAGCATTTTAAATCATTCTGCTGGCCTCTTTGTTCTTGATTATCAATATAGATCTGGTTAAAAGCCCCTAATAATAGTCATCCCACCTCCTCAACATTTTACTGCCTTGAAATTTTTTCCATTACCCTTAATGTCAGTCTCAGGCAACATCTCTGGGAATGAACAAAATGGAGACAAACTTTTGGCCAAGCTATAGCACACATTATATGGGGTCCAACAGCCAATGCAGGCCTTCTTTCTAGCAGAAACTTCCTGAGCCTGGACTTTACTGGCAGGTTTTTTATCAGCCACCTGATATTCTGAGCTCTGGCCAGAATCTCTGACCCAGAACATCCTAAATTGTTCCAGTGATACTCCTTCAGGCTATATCTCCAAACCTTTCCACATTCTTCCAACGAGCCATTCCCAAAGGCTCTTGAACCACATGATCAGGTACAGTCACAGCGACAACTCCACTTCTCTGGTATCAAGTTCTGTCTTGACAAAATAACTGATGTCCAAACTTAAGGACAGTTTGTGGAGGTTTCAATCCATAATAAGCTGGCTCCAAGGCAGGGTGGCCTGGCAAAGAGGCCACAGTTCATGGTGGCAGAAGACAGCAAAAGCAACAAGAGGCAAAATGAGAGGAGAGAAAGCTTTTTCTGTCCCTTATGTTATATGCAGGCTACCCACCCTAGTATGAATGTAGCACTCACGCCCCTATTACCAGCACTAGACAGTGAATCAATCACAAACTCTACATTCAGCCACTTTTTAAAAACATGCCTCCGTGACTTCATAAGGCTTTTCAGGGACATCCAGAAACAAGTTATAACAGTTAGGAACAAAAGTCACCACAGGAGCCAAGGTTGGATAGGAGAGTCTGGGATACTGCTCATGAATTGCAGACAAGCAATCAAAACTCCAGGGGACCCAGTGAGAGAAAGATACTCTCACACATTTGTGAGTTTTACTTCCAGGACCTCAATTGGATTTTTACAGTAAAATATCAGAGAAAAATTCTTTTATGATGTAGTTAAGAGAAGGGATGGGGAAACCACTTTGAAACATACATGAGCATTATTTTTGGTTTGGTTGGTTTGTTTGCCTAACAAGGCCTACGTTCTCAGAGGAATTTTTTTTTAACACAACCACTCATATACTGCTGAGCATAAGTAATCTGGGTAAAGGAAATACCTAGCCTTAGTCTACTACAGTTATCCTGTTCCATCTAAGAGGGGAAAGAAAAACTGAGAAACATTTGTGATGTTCATAGTTCAGAGTCACAGGTTTACTAAAGAACTGAAATCTAATCACAGAAGCATAAAATATTTTCCCTGTTCTTATGCATTACTAAAAGTATATCTATGCCAGTTTGTTTACATGGTACATCATTTTATCTGGTACAGTATTCAGTTGTAAAGAAAAAAAATTGCAAGATATATTAAAAGATCCCCTTCTAAGAACACCCCACAATTTGAAGAGAAAGACTAGGTGGGAGAACTAGATAGCAGAGACATTAGAAACATGAGACTAGAAATTGAATGCTACAGTTAATATTCTATGTGCTCTATTTGATAAGGGAGACAGGAAACAAGGAGAGATGGGAAATATGAGCAAAAGAGTGATAATGCTCAAAACCAAGAAGAAATTCTAAAGATCAAAAACGTGTATTAGAAAGGAAAACTGCTTTGATTGGGCTTATTAGCACACCAGGAAGAGTGAGAAAAAAACTCTCAACTTGGACAGATGAATAAGAATTTTTAAAACTGAAAGGCAAAGAAAACAAAGACTGAAAAATAAACCATAACAAAGTAATAAAAGGCTTTAAGGTAATATTGGTAATATTGGTAATAGTGGTAATATTGGAAGGAGCAGAGAAAGGAACAAAAAGGATAGGGATGTAAATTTCTCCCTAATAAATGGCAGAGTCTAAAATACACATCAGAACTTCAAAGAAGATCTATCATGATAATTGCCCCCCAAATGATACCTATTTATGTCATTTTTGAAGTACAGAAAATAAAAATAAAAATAATTCTGAAAGAAGGAAGAGAAAATAAATACAGTACCTGTAGAATAACAAAGAAAGGTTTACCTCTGGCTTCTCCTTAGGTGCCATAAAAGCAAGAAAAAAAAGGAGGGAAATATTTAGTGTTGGGATAAATAAACCACCAATGTAGAATTTTGCTTTCTGTAAAATTATCCTTCAAAGTGAATGAGAATAAGGATTTTCTCAGACAAACAAAAATAGAGCTAATTTATTGCCAGTAGATATGACTTATAAGAAGTCTTTAAAACAGTTCTGCAGAGAGAAGGAAAATAATATAAGGTAAAACTTTGGTTTCTGAATACCAAAGAAAAGGAATAAATAAAAATAAATAAAAAATAGCAAAGATTCTTTATTTGTCTTGGTGTCAGTTGATCTAACAAATAGTAGTTTGCTCAAAATAATACAGGTGCTCTTTTACATTAATATTTTAATAAAAACCATCATAAGTTTAAAATATAACATGTCAAAGTCACATACACTACACCTAAGCTTACCACACATTGTAGGAACCTGATACACTGCATAGTATCTACTGCTTACCTCGGTGGGTGGCTGACAGGGAACTGAGGCTCACAGAAAGCACCCTACTATCACAAGAGGGTCATATGCTACATACAGCTATTCAGGGCAAAGATAAAAATGGTTTCTGCTGAATGGATATCACTTTTGCACTATTCTAAAATCAAAAATGATGTCAAGCTACTGTAAATTGAGGATCATTGGTAATATTAATAATGTGTATAGTTATATATCCTTTTTATACTTTACATATGTATGTGTTTATCTTTATGTATACATAAATATACATGTATATATATACATATATATTTGTGTGCGTGAAATGAGTTGACACTAGTAATTCAAGAGACAGGAAAAAATAGATTATTTTTTTAATAAATGACAGTATCAATGAATTAATATACTGTTACTTGCATATGCATTGGGGTTAGTTTTAAATGCATATCGCAAACCTTGTGATATAACGCTGACATTTTCCTTGAAGATGCCGACATAACTTAAGTCAACACAGTACGATGGATGGGGGGGTGTACATGATTTCTGCTCTTATTGGAGAAGATGAAAATGAGAGTTCCTGCTACTCTTAAAGCAGTAAGGGAAATTAGGAAGAGAAGACAATATGGAAAATTAGCTATTGGAAATGCTTTTCATATCAGCAAAGTTTGCATTTCCTGGCAGCTGGAATTATTTCAAAGCAAATTATGCATTGTCCTGGCTCAGCAGTCCACTGCTTGGACTTAGGCAGAGTCAGGCTGCATATTCATCTGCAGTATAGGCAGCATAGGCAGCGTAAATGCACCTGAAACCTCAGAGAGAGTAACAACCAAGTTGGGATTTAAATTTACAGAAGTTCAACAGTGTTTTCTCAATTTCTCTTAGACTTTGCATAGTTACAAAGCTTTCAGTAAGAAGAAACTTGAGATGACCTAGTTCACTGGTGGTGACCCTTTGTCACACGTGCCACAGCAGATAGGCAGAGCCCTCTCTGTCAGTTTGGGAGCTAACTGTATGAGCTGGGTTTCCTAAATTGAAGCACCAGGGTTTAATTGCAGTGTTGGTAATTTGTGATAAGTAAGTGGGTTTGGGGTTACAAATTGGGCACTCAGTGTCTAGAAAGTTCACCATCACTGACTTGATCAAATTTCCACACATTACAGGTAAAGAAACTGAAGTCCAGGAAATTTCAGGGATTACCCAAATTCACAGTCAGGTAACGGTAAAGCTAAAATTGCACTCCAGACTGTTGGCTGTAGTATGAAGCACTTTTTTGTGCTTCCACACAACTGTACAACTTAGTGTGGTATGAAGCACTGGACTGTTCTTTGATTTGGTTTGGTATTGTGTTAAGAAAATATACAGTTTACCAGAAATCTATATCATAAAAGCTTTCAAAGAAGGCTTAAAGGAAGTCAAGTATTTTATTTCCTGTTAATTTTTACGATAGATACTTAATTTCTTTAAAATGTACCTGCATCTACACATTCCCTTGGCCTGGTAATATAGAGAGTAGCTGAAGACAAGAGAGTTGGCCAGGAAAGTATGAAGTACACTATCTTGCACCAGGGATTTAAAGACCTGGAGCTAAATGTCCAATAAAGGCAGTATATACTTCCAGTCATCAAATACGGAGATCACCCTAGAAAAAATGTCTTAAAGTACAATTTTTCTTTGAGCAATGTCAACTTCAACTTATGAGCAAACAAAATTTCAAAAATAACTAAGGTTGTGTGACTATATGTGCATGGGTTTTTTTGAGACAAGAATAACATAAAAATAAATTTCAAAACAGACAAAGGTTAAATTTAAAATCAAGACTTTCTTTTGGGGCAACCTTACAAACTATTGCTTCACCATATGGAGAAAGCTCAAGGGAGGTACAGAGATATCTATCTTGTAGGTCAAAGGAACCAACAAGGGAAATGTTAAATTGCTCTCACCTGCCCTAAATTACTATTCACCACACCCCACAAGAGAAAAAAAATCTATTAATAGTTTTTTCCATTATTTTCAAATAGCTTAAATTTATGTTGAACTGTGTTTGTCAGGTTAAGTAAGTTATTTTTGGATGTGTATTAGGCTCTTAGAAAATGGTTTAACTCAGTAAAATTTAACGATCATTCAAAAGTCCCTATTGTTTTCTATTATAAAATGTTCTAAGCATGAAACCTAATGGAAATAGATCAGTAATTTAGAACACAGTTTGGTTCTGACTATAAGGTCTAGCCTTTTAGTGTGTAAATAATGGAAAGACTTTAGTGCCAATTTAAAAAGTCCTCATTAACATTAAAAATATACTTATTTTACTACCTTGTAGCTATATACATTTATTTATGTAAACCTCTAGCTTCAATTTCACCTAAGCCAATTAATGAATAGTTAGATCAAATGCCAAATGTTAGCATTGCTAAATACTGAAACTTTTATATTTTTTATAAAGAATAATCCTTTAGGCAAATAGGTAACTTATGTGGAAACAAACTAAGGGGTGATTTCAATGATGCATTTTCATAAACTGGGGAAAGTCTGTTCTGTCATTAATATCATTAATTATACAGAATTAGTCAAAAAACAAAGGTTTAGGCTTACTTAGGGTGAGACGGTGGAGGAAAAGTCAGCATGCTTCCTTAATGTCATATGGTGGGAAACCAGCTGGGAAAACGAACCTAGAGTGAAAATCAGGGCCAAAAATTAATTTCTGATTGCCACCTAAATCATAAGGCCGTTGAAAATAAATGGAGGTGTGAGAATTGTAAAACTGTCAAGGAGAGGGTTAATGATGAGTCCTGCAAGTGTAGATAATATTTGATTTTCAGATAAGCTTGAGTAGATGCAGTGGCATATACCTTTCCTGAGTTAATTTTGAAAAAAAGTTATCAAAGCATGAAATACAGAGTTTATATTTGCCAGTGAAATTATTCATTTTTTTTCTTTTATGAGGCATATAAATTAATAGAAAGCTGGAAAAAATAACAAACTGTCAACTGAATATCTGAAAAATAAAAAAAATGATTGTAGGTTGCAAGAATACTCATTTATCATGTCAGCTCAACTCTAATAGTTATATCCATGAGACAGAATGTTAAGGTCACCATTTGATACAGAAGAAATTGGAAACCACTGGTTAAAGCAAATGTTAGGTCAGTGCACATTAGATGTAAAGGCCCTTAAGAGTCATGTGCACAGTACACATAGAAGGGGATGTAATCACACTGCCCTTGGGGTCACTTTAATAAACAGAGTTGACCTCAAGTTGAGAAGCAAAACTTGACAGTGCTATTTCAGAAACTATAATGCCCAGTTCATCTTTAAGAGACCTATTTCGTTAACAGTTAATGTTTTTGCAGCTATTTCTCCTGCTCATTTGTTTTAAAGGTTTTTGAGAGGCCATGAGCTTTGTATTTCTGGCTCAGTTAATCTGTTGCATGTTACTGAATCAAACCTCACAGATTTCCAAAACAGTGCTATTTCAGATGTGAGTGAATGTTCTGAATGAGTTGTTTGGAGGGGAAAAGTTGTTTCTATTATATAGTTGGTTTAAATTAGAAGCACAACATACAAGAACTTTTATAATAGAGTTTGTATATGCTTCTTTATATCATTTAAAATAATAGTATATGATCAAATTTATGATTTACAAAATTGTATGTTATAACACAGAAAACAAAACTAGTTTCTGAGTCAGAGCTGTAGCTTTTGCATTGCCCTTACTCATAATACCTTTCTACAAATCACTGAATTTCTAGAATTTATTGTTTGTCATTAACTTAAATATCATCTCCTCAAAGAAATCTTCCCTTACCACATTATTTAAATTAGGAAATCCTCTGGTATTTCATCACAACACCTTCCGTCTTTAACCTTATAGCACTCATCAATGCAATATTTTTAATTTATAAATATTAATTTGTTTACTCATATATTAACAGTTCCTCTCTCTAGAATTTCAGCTCCATGAATAGAGATGCCATGAAGGTCTTATGTGTATGAATGAATGAATGAATGAATCTTGGATGAATGGCTTTAGAAATTCAAAGTCTATAAAAGGGCATTAATGGGCAAAGGAAAAACAAATGATAAAGCCTTAATTAATCCCTAGAAGGAGGGATAGTTGTATGCATTTTACCAGACAGAAAGAACATAGATTTTCATATAAGAAGTAATTTAGAGAGAAAGTCACATGAATTTGTGTATCAATCTGTAATTATTAACTAAATAGGACATCCTATAAGTCTGACCCTTTTCTAGTTAATCCAGATATTGTTCCTCCTAGATGGATAGACTAGCCACCTCCTATAACAAAAAAGGGATTTTAGTCTAAAGAAGTATCCCAAGAGGATATTTATATGTGTTCTCTGTGTCTACTACCTCTGGATCATTTGTTGCTACTGAAATTAATATATTGTGGAAGCACCAAAAGACCTAAATTCTATTCCTCATAATTTCTTTAATGACACGAAATTCCAAAATTGTTATTCATTCTCAAATTTCCAGAGATGAATTACCACTCTGGGTGGCCACGTCGTGTTAAATATTATTAAATTTCCTAGGAAGTAGCCTGCAGCCCATAAATCACATTTTTGTTTTTATTAAAATATCAAATTCATTACAATTCCAGTTATATTATTACCCTTAGATGCTATACTTACAGTATCGAGGTCTTTTTTGATTTGCCAGGATGCCCTGCTTCAAGGTGTTTAGAAACAATGTAATTTGTTACATTTTTAGAAACTAGATGAGCTATAAATGAATTGAGCTATTAATGAATAAAACATTTTATCATTTAAAACATTTTATCAAAAATGAAAGAATTCTATCAAAGTAAGAGAGAGCGAGAGACAAAGAGATTACCTTTCTCATTCTATCTATCCGAACAGTATCTTCTGTAGTAAGGCGTTAGTTTCATTCTCATATGTTTATTTTTCAGTGGATTTGAGGGGTTGGTACTTTAATTTTCACACTAGGATTAAAGTGTTGATCACTTGGAATCTTACTATGGAGTTGGCTTGAATACATCCTTAAATACATTCCTCTCAGTACATTGGTAAGACACTTTTAGAGAGCTTCAGACAAACTTGGTTCTGCTATTTCTATTCTTTGGCAGAGATTTAAGTGCATTTAAAAAACATAGATAAATTAAATTTAGTTTCACTGATATATAAAGACGTGAAAATTGTATATATTAATGAGGTGCCGTGCGATGCTTCAACACATGCATATATTGTGTGGTATTTAAATCGAGTTAAATATATCTCCATGTGTTCTTAATAAAAGGAAATTACATCGAAACTACTGGGCGCTATTTTTCAAGAGAAAAAACTTCCGAATTTCAGAGAAGGCCGGTTAAGTGTTTCTCCCGAGGCTGTGCGGGAGTGTGCCCACACTCACCAGCAGCAGGATACAGACCACGCAGCCATGGTTGCTGACTGCACAGGTTTCCACGATAAAGTGGAGCATGCGGACATTTGGGCGCTGACTCCAGCTAAATTGGTTAATGACTGGTATCTTCTAAATGAGGTAGCAAGCCGAAAGACTCATAATCTCTCCCCATGCGCAGATTTTAATTAAATAATTATAATGTCGGTGTTGTAATTATTTATCAGTAACTGTGCTCCTGAGTATTAGCTCTCCTGCCTTCATCTGTTCTGTCTGCTCAGCTGAACAATGACACACACACTCACTTGACAAAGACAAGGGAAAAATAAATGATTCTTATTCAGTATAAGACTTAAGGAATTATGTCAGCAATGCAGGATTCTTGGCTTTGAATCTGTAACTTTTTACACTGAGAGGAAGGCATCTTCATTTTCTCATCTATAATGTGATATTCTTAGACTTGATACTTAGGCAGTTTATTTTCTAAGAGTCAGATCTTATAATCTCTGAGACGTTTCAAGGATATGACCAGGCGTTATGTTTCCTCTTAACCCTGTAGCAATCAGAGCCCTCATATTTTTGAATATATGTGATTTATTATATTGGGTCTGTTTTACTTACTTTCACCAATTGGTAGGACCAAATACAGGATGGTTTATTTTGATTCACATTTTAGAAATATCTGTCCACATTTGAGTGGCAGGTTTAAATACAGAATGGCCCAGCATGAAGATTGGAGCTGCTTACTTCATGGTGACTGGGACGCAGAGAAAGGAGGAGCAAAGAAGGGAGATACGAGCTTTTCAGATCACGCCCCCAGCGACCTGCCTCTTGGTAGAAAACTCAGCCTCCAAACAGCAAGTCAGCTATAATACCCTTACACCCCCATAACGCAACCACCTTCTAAACCTAAGAGGCTATGGGGACCGTTTTTGATCTGAAGCGTAACAGGATCTGGGAATCTATAGCCTTTGTTCTAATAGGGGTCTCAAATAGCATAATTTATGACCAATCCAGAAAACAGCAATGATAAAGTGACAGTTTTATGGTAATAATATCCATGATGACTCAAAAGAGGGCAGTGATGAATTGTGGGATGAAAATGAGGTAAGAGAAGATACAGGAGATGCATCTAGATCATGTATAAAAAAGGTCTCTATGATGGTCGTTTTTTCTAAAAATAAACAATAAATAAGCATTACTTCTCTCCATTTCTTCTGGGAGTTTTAAAAAAAGGACAGCTTTAATAGTAATGTATGGAAATTAATTTTAAGAAAACTATATCCTGCACATGAACAAGGTTTGTAAAGCACTACTTTGTAGCATTTGTTTTTAAATCCCTCCTCACACTCGTAATCTTCCTGCCCCTGTACCCGGACCCATTCTGATTGCATCTTCTTGTTAGAAGATAGTAGCAAAACATAGGCTCTGATTGTACCCTGGAAAAAGTATTTGTATTTAGTGTGGAGATTTGAAAGATGAAAACACCTCAGAAGCAAAACAATAACTGAGATAATGACTTTTATTAAAAGTGAGTTGATGAATGTATTTGTCCATGCAAGTGTTTTAAGTTTAAACCATGAAGTCATCTTCAAATATAACTACATGGATTAAGATAAATCTAACTTCCAAGGTTACACGAAACAGAAGAGAAATAAGGAGATTTATATTATGAATATATATGTTTGTGTGGAGCTGAACAAATGCAAGATACAGCTTCTTTAATTTCTGTTAGTAGGCTTTCATACTTTTAGGTACCCTTGTTTTCCTCAGGCAAGAATTAGTCCTAAGTTTTATTTTTCTTTTTTGTACATGTCGATGTCCAGTTGTTTCAGAATCACTTGAAATTTTTTTCTCCATTTTATTGGTTCTTTGGGAAAAAAGTCAGTCAAATGTGTTTATGAAATTGTAATTTTGGCCTATTGTGTTCCATTACACTATTCATTCATTTATACTTCACAAACATGACACAATCTCGATGACCATGGCTTTATAGTCAGTCTCAAAGTCACATATTGTCACTCTATCAACTACTTTCTCCATTATTTATTGTCTTTTGGCTCTCCCTATAAACTTTGGAAAATTTCCTTTAAATGCAAAAAATAACTTACTGGAATCCAAATATATAGAGCTATTTTCTCTTTTTGAGACAGGGGCTCACTATGCAGTTCAGGCTGGCCTTCGGCTCACTTTGTAGCCTAGGCTGGTCTTGAACTTGTGATGATCTGCCTGCCTCAGCCTCCCGAGTGCTGGGATTACAGGAGTGTGTCGCCACACCTGGCCTGTAATTTATATTTGAGTCAAATCAAATCAATAGATTAAGTTGGGAAAACTGGCATCTTAGAAATATAGAGCCTTCTTATCCATCAACATCGAACATTCATTTAATTCTTTGATTTTTTTCATCAGAGATTTATCTTTTTCTTCATACAGGTTTTGTATATATTTTAATAAGTGGACACATAGATTTCATTTTGTAAGATAATAATGTAAATAATACAATGTTTTTGATTTCAAATGCTCATGTTCACTACTGGATTATAAAGACAATCAACATTTTACATTAACTCTAAATTCTTTTGCTAATAATTTCTTTAGAATTTTTTTCATGAAATTAGCGTATAATTATACTTTGCTATAATGTTTTCATCATGATTGCATACCATAATTATTTACCTTATAAGATGCAATTTTTTTTTCTTTTTCGATGGTTTGGAAGAGTTCCTACAAGTTTGACATTATTTCTTACACTGGACTGTTGAAAAAATTTAATACTGGAGACATCATATGTAGTTTTCTTTTAGGAGATGCTTTTAATTACATAGGCATTTTCCTAATCGGATACATAACTGTTAATATTTTGATCCTGTGTCCATTTTCATAAATTACGTTCTTTCAGGAGTTCATTTGTAAAAAGCCTGAAATTTATTGTCACAAACATACTCAAATTATCATTTTAAATGTAGCCCACAGGTTTTGATAGATGATGTTTTCATTATGTTTCAAGACAATATTTCCTAATTTTCAATTAAATTCCTTTTATATCCAGTGACTATCCAGAAATAAATTGCTTAATATAAAACATTTACATTTATTTGTAATTGATATTTGGTTGTTGATCATACAACTTTATTTCACTATGATTTTAATCTTAGCAAGTTTGGAAATTTATATGTTTCAGAATAAGGTAAATTTTATTACAGATTCCTATATACCCCCAAATAAACTTCTATTGTTCTATGTTTATCACAGTTAAGCTGCAGTATCACATTTATTGATGCTTTTATCTACATATTCTTTCAATTTGGGAGGAAGCTATTAGACTCTTTATTACTTGACTGTTGATATGATTGCTCATCATTTGTGTTCTATATTCTTGTTTTATATATTTTGGAAATATAATCAGATGAATACAAATTCAGAGTGATTTCCCCTTTATGGTACAGGATAACATTAGGAAATACTCTTAAACTCTTCTTGCCTAAAATCTACTTTCAGTAATATCAGTACACCTATACCAACTTTGCTCTGTTTTGTGTTCTTATAGCATTACTGTCTTAGTGTTCTTATGTTGCTATGACTAAACACCACAGAACTGGTGATTTATGTATAAATCTCACAGCTCCAAGATGGGAAAGCTAGAGTCAAGGTGCCGGCTGATTCTGTGTCTGGCGAGTTCCTGGTCTTTTTGCTGTAAAGCTGTTACTTTAAACATTTTTTGTATTCCTATGGTTTAAGGTGAGTCTCTTGTGGATATTTTAATCTTTAGCCCAATATGACAATCTTTGTTTGAATGTATGGTTCAAATGTTAATATATTGGGCAAATTATATGAAATGATTATTTTTATGGACAGGTGGAATACCTGAAATTTTATATATCTAAATCTAGTGATTACTAGTATAGGTGAATATAAATCTGCCATTTTAATATTTGTTTCTTATTTTTTAGGTCTCCCTTTTGCTCTTTAATTTCCATTCTTATGTTCACCTAGATCAATTAGATTTACATATTTTATTTTTAATGATTTTTCCTATAAGAATGTGTTACTCATACAGTCTTTTATTCTTCTTTTAGTGGTTAACCCGGAGGTTATCCTTGTCTTTTAAATGTATAATATAACTTATTAGTTTTACATATGTCTGAAGAAGCTAGGCCTTAAAAAGCTTTGATTTCTTTTACCACACTTCTCATCACCTTTCATGTAATACTGTTTCTGGGTAATTTACACAGTTTTGAACATTTAATAAAATTTTATTTAGGTAGTTTTTAGATCAACCTGAACATTACAAGAATATCACACAAATTATGAACCAATATGAACATTACAAGAATTTACACAAATTATGAACCAATATTGATGCACTGATGTTAAGTAAAATACGTATTTTATTCAGATATTCTTAGTTTTCATCCAATTTTTTCTGTTTTCCAAGAAGCTACCTTGGATTTTCGTATCAGTTTATCATGTATCTTTCATGTGCTCTGGATTTGAAAGTTGTCTGTTGATGACCTTGATAACTTTGAGTGTAAATCAAGTATTTCTTTGAGTATCCTTCAGTTCTGATATTATGTCAAATTTTATTAGGATTAGCTAGGGATCATGGTTTTGGTAGAAAGATCACAGAGGTGGAGTCATTCTCATCACATATTAAGAGTTATAATTTATTATATATATATATATATATATATATATATATATATATATGAGAAATTAGGAACCATGTTTCATGTCTTGAAGGCAGAGTGCATATGTCAAATACTTATAATTTTGAAGAATGGAAAAGTTTCATATTATTCCACATTAATAATTTATTTACATGAATTAAGCTCACTAGTGTTTATTTTATACTTTGATAATAACCCAGTACTGAATTACAGCTTTGCTTCAGTGTTCCTGGCTTTGGTCACTGGACTTCATCTGGTTGGTTTGTGTGACTTTTTGATCTAATCCATTGTTTTGGTTTTTTAATACTTCCTTAGTTTCTGCACGATATGATGATTCAGTATCTCCTTACAAAGTCTAGATGCCAATTCTAGGAATAGCCATGTCTTCAAGGACTCCAGTTCCTTTATTAGGAGCCAACGTCTGTTGCTTGGGTACACTAGTTACTAGAGGGCTGTTGTTGTTTGTTGCCCTCTCAACAGAGCACTAGGAGGTAGCTGTAGGAGGATATATATACACACATATAAAATGCATGTGTAATTAACTGTATCAGTAAAGAAAACGTGACTTCATCTCTCTGGTTGCCACCACTAATACATGGCTCATTCTAACTTTTAGTCCTTATTTATCTGTGGTCTCCTACTACAAAAAAAAAAAAAAGGAAAAAAATCAGCTACCACTTTCCATTATCTATTTGCTTATTCGCTCTATTCTAGTATACATATTTTGTATTATGCTCTTTAAACCATACCCCACATAGGAAATAACTATTAACCAGCACGATGCTGTAGTGCTATGGTGTCTACATTTCAAAGTTACTAACATAATTTAACTCCTCTATTCCTTTTAATGAAGGTATGTTATTCATCTGTAATGAAGATTACTTTACCACATTATTTATCTGTTAGCTATTTGTATAGCTTATTTAGAGAAATGTCTAGTGAAGTCCATTGCCCATTTTAAGTTAGATTATCATCGTCATCATCATCATCATTACCATCATCAGTGTCACTATTATCACTTATTCTGGACTTAAACTCTTTGACAATACAGTTTGCATATATTTTCTTCCATTATGTAGGTTTTCTCTTTGTGAAAGATTTTTAGTTAACTGTAATTCAATTTTTCCAATTTTATTTTGTGAAAAATATCTTCACTCCAAGTAATGTCACATTAGAGTTTGAATTTCGCTGTTGTGTGGTGGTCTCTTTAGCCTGGTATACATTTTAAAATATTTTTTGAAGCAAAAGGAGTAATTTCTAAAAAATATATGGACCACACTCAATAAAAATGGAAGTAGAAGTCTAGTTAGGGCACAGCACAAGTACAGAATAATTTATTTTAATACAATAATACATGTATCATAATAAACCATGATAATCAAGATAGATGTAAATAATCCTGACTGAAAGGAAGATTCCCATTGAATCAGACACATTTAGTAGGGTTTTGCAAATGTATGTTGCAGCACCATCTAGCAAACTCCGAGTGAACTTACCTCATCACAAATTGTTCTTTTACTGGTAGTGAATATATTTTACAGAATGTCTTCAGAATCATAGAAAGTTGCAGCTTTTATGAAACAGGAAGAAAAACTCCATCTTGATGCCTTTAAATTCTTTGATGCATACACACACACACACACACACATATGTGTGTATATATATATATATATATAATATATATTATATATATTATATAATCTTCATTAGAAAAATTTTACATGCTTTTATTTTTAAACAGCCTTTGTGAGGGGCCGAGGATATAGCTCAGTGGCACAAGCACCTGCCTGGCAAACATGAGATTTTGAGTTTGATCCCTGGTACCAAAGTAAAATAAAATAAAAATTAAAGACCCTCAATAAGACATCAGGAGTTTAAAAACAACCTTTGTGAATTTTAACAGACCTCAGAATTTGATATCCTAGTTGGTTACTTCATTAGCCACTGGCCTACAAAGTGAAAGCACTGAATATGTTATATATGCAATATGATAAAATGGAGTTCACAATTCAACTTTTTATTTTAATATCATTTTTTCTGGTGACACAACAGACAGCTTATTAAATAGAAGAGAGCATTTCACATGGAAAAAACATGAGTTTGGAGATAAATCAGCTTGCTATTTTTATGACCATTAAGAAAATTACATAACTTCTTAATCTTTGTTTCCAGAGTTTAAGTACACCAACAGCCAGAACAACAATGAAAAAGTTATTGAGAAATGTGTCTTGTAATTCAAAGAGTATAACTCATTATGTTTCATAATCTATCTCCTACTAAATTTGTTACTATTTGACAGGTCAGCCTATTAAGATAGTATTTCTTAAATCCCTATTTTGTTTTAACTTGCTTGTCTGACTCATTTTGTCTGACTTCTGAAAAAACTTAACACATTTTGCATACCATTAGCTTGGCATAATCAGTGACAAAACAGCATTTTCTGTAGTTCAAAAAAATAGTTTTTATTCATAAAAAGAAATTACATTAATAATTCAATTTTTCTATGCTTTCCAGCTGCTCTAAATCTACAATTATGTCTAGAATAAATTGTTTCTTAAAAAAAATTCCAACAGAACGTATTGAGGATATCAAGGTAAATTTAATGAATTTGATTTGCCCCATTTTAAGACACAAAATTAAGTTTACTAAGTTAAAATGTTTCCCACCAACCATATGTACAAAAATAAATTAAATAAATGAAGAAGCAAACACTATACGAAGGTGTGTGTGTGTGTGTGCGTGTGTGTATGTGTGTGTGTAGAAAGGGTTCCCATTGTCTTGACTGATAGGTGATTTGAAGCCTAGGACAGGGGCAGGGTCACATGTGCCACAGTGTCATCCTGTCAACTACCACATTTCTCAAGCACAGCATCTGATTACTTTGGACAAGGAATGGCCTGTTGGATCCTGACACTTCCATCACTGCCAGCAAGCTTATAATAGTTGAGAAGGCATACCAGTAACCTTTTCATTTAGTACCGGCAAAGATTCTGCCAGAAACTTAAAGCCTAGGAGACACCAAAAGAGGTTTTGCTCAAGTTAAAGTTGAAACTGTGGTTTTATTTTATTATTTTATTTTATTTTATTTTATTTTATTTTGAAGCCATTTTTCTTTATTAAAAAACATTTAAGGGATGATCAACTGCACCCAGTGGACGTTTGTAATACAAACACTGACAACCCTGAAATCACCAGTGGAGTCCTGTGATTAAAATTCCCATGTCAACTGTTTTACTTCCTGCATTACCATCTAAATAATGCCATTCTGATGACATAGGAAGAAGTGAACTTTTTTATGACCAGACTATATAAAAGTGACAAAAAGACATTAGCAGTAAAGGCTTTTCAGAAAAGGTTGGCCTCTTGGGTATAACTAAGCAACCTCTGAGAAACAGACAGTGGTATTTCCATACTTGAACACCGTGCTTTGCTAGGTTATTTCAGACATTACAAGTAATGCATTGTTTAGTTGTACCCATGCACACCATTAAAGGCACCACAGTGTGGCATGGACTCAGCAAGTTTTAGTCATAACATGCCAGCTGGAGAATATTAAGGAGTGAAAATCCGTTTTCAATTTCTGCTTAATGTTCTGGTGATAATAATGTAAAGTCACTTCTGTGAATGTATTTACCTTCCAAAGGCAATAACTACTATTCAATATATAGACACTGGCATGGAATTTTCTGTAATGTGGTATTTGCTTACTCTCTCTTCTGCAGTTTTTGTGTTCCTTTCTTACTCTTCATTGATGCATGTAAGTTCCAACGTGTGTCTTTTACTTATAGAGTTAATTAACCTTAACTCTAGATTGACATTTGCAAGGTTTACTGGAGCAACAAAAGTGTCTTTGTAGGCAAGAATTATACAAACACCATGAATGTATCTTGTAATTGTTTCCCTGTTCATTTTATGGCTACCAAAGTCTCATGGTGATCTTTAACAATTATAAGGGCATATAAAAATGAGTAGTTTTCATTTATGCCAAAAAATAATTTTCATTTGCTTTGCTACCCCAATCATTAAAATCTACCCCAAGGATTACTCCTTGTCTGTTGAGCATGCCTACTAAGAACTGCTCCATATTTAACTCACTTTTAGAACACACCATGGCTTGAGAATTCTTTTAATCTCTTTTCCATTTATAACTGTACTGCTTGACCTTTTTCAGCAAGGTGTCTTGTATATAAAATGTCAGTGAGAGGATTATAGACATGGGACAAAGATATAGTTTAATTAAAAAAGGTCCTGTGAGATTGAAAAAGGTTACTGGCCTAGATCACAAATATTTAATGCCAGATGACTATTTATGAGGCTAAATTTAAAAAGAAAGAATTTACTGACCATTTGTGATTGACCAGTCATTAACTTTACAATAATTAACTTATGCTTAAAACCTTTGCTTACAGTTAATGGTAATTTAAAATATTTAAACTGCAAGTCATACCAGTTATAACATAAAAATTAATTCAACTTTCTTATATGTAAGATCATATAACAAAAGTCTACAGACTTGGTTATTTTTAATGTCAAGATCTGAATATTTAAAACTTCATTCACTGCCCAAAAGATACTTTTGTGAAGCTATGTAAGGGTGACTAGACCAACTGTGTCTAAGTAACAAGTGGCTTTCTTACCCATTTATCTTTCCATCCAAAACCATGCATATGTATGTATGTATGTATAAGGCAAATCATTTAACAACTGCGATATTTGGACCACTGATTTTTCAGTGACAATAGTCAGAAGAAATATTTTTTTAAAATCAGAAGGATATTGCTGTAAGAATTTAGCTTGTCCAAATTACAGTGTCAGGAAAACTAGATGAAAGCATACAACAAAGCAAATACACACATACACATATACGCACATACACCTAACCAACGGTGCAGCTGGGCCTCATGGAAATGTCAACAATTAGTAATCCAGAAAGGAAGGTATTTTTTGACTTCAGAATTTGATATTTAAATTTATGCTCCTTAACAACCATTGTTGTACATGGAAACATTACAGAATATTAAAGAGAAGTAACTGGTTTCACTTAAACTTCTAAAATGAACAGTTCCTTATATTCTGTAATAAAAATGGTACTGATAGTCTCAATCTACTTTAAACTAAATCCTTTTCTCACTAACTCTAAAACTCAAAAGATTTCTGACACCAAACATAGCTTCTGAGCAGTTAAGACAATCTTGGGCTGCAGACTTGCAATTTGAATTAATAATTTGTTTCCAAAAATCATGACTTTGAATTCACATTCTAATTTGTGGCCGTTTCCCAGTATAATTTTTAATCAAGTATTTCCCTATGTGGATTACAGTGTATGTTACAGACTTAAAGAAAAATAAGTTTTGGTATTTTTATGTGACTCCGAATTCAAAAATTTAGATAGATATTCCAGATATATCTGCATTTACATATTTCATCTAAGACAGCACCAATGATAGAAGACATAGAGCAAAAAAATAATTTTTTAGAAGTCTGATCCATTCCATAACTGAATGAAATACATCAGTAAGGAACTTTTTCATGATAAGCAGGATAAAAATATGTTTATTTCTTACTCATTTATTAAATAAAAAAACTGAATTAATCTACATGTCTTGCATGGTAGCAAAGGATTAGAACAAAATAGTGAACTGAAAACATTTCCCTGTGCTCATGGACCTAAGAATCTACTCAGTGACATATATTTGTCAAATGCAATAAAAAAGATATAGCTACACTTACGGTACCATATTCAAATAACTAATATAAAATCAAAATAAGGGCCAGGGATTTAGCTCAGTGGCATAAACACCAGCCTTGCAAGCATGTGGTCGTGAGTTTGATCTCTGGTACCAAAAAAAAAAAAAAAAAATATATATATATATATATATATATATATATATATATTAAAATAAAATAGTCTCTCAGTGGCCTTATCTTGTCCACCAAGATAAATAAAAATAAATAATAAATAATAATAATAATAAATAATAAATAAAAATAAATAATAAATTCAGTGCGAAGACCCTGTGTTTAATCCTTAGCACACATACAAAGCCTTGCAGCTAAAATCAAAATATACTATGAAATCTTGTACCAAAGAAGTGCCTTCCATTATTGGGTGATCTAGAAAAGGGTGACATGGGAATAAAAACCAGTATACTAGGAGAGCTCAAAAATGAGGCTTTTAGCTGAGAATCATGGAAATTTTTAAGGTTTCAGGGAGACAACTTCAGACTAGATGTTTTCCAATTTAAGAATTGCAGACTTTCCACAGAAAAGTGTCTCTACTCTGAGAGTTACCAGAGGAAATATACAAGAGATTTAGTCTCTCCCTCAAATACAGACATGATAATCTAAAGTATCATAAAATCAGTGTTTAAAAATAATTTTAAAATATAAAAATACAGATGATAAATTTACATATATCTACATATATCTATTATGTATATATAATACATTCATATTGATAAGATACATATATATGAGAAATATATAGATTACATGGAGAGAGAAAAAAGCATTTTTAATTAATTGAATCATGTGTTTGTGGACACTAGCAAGTCCCAGATCTACAAGGAAGGCCAGCAGGCTGGAGACCCAGGGAAGACACTCAGGAAATAGAATTCTTTCCTCAGAAGATCTCAGTCTTTTCTTTTAAACCCTTAAATTGGTTGAATGAAGCCTACAATGACTTTACAGAAGATGATCTGCTTTATTCAATTATATATTGATTTAAATACTAATCAGATCTGAAAATATTTCAAAGTAATGTGTTGAAGAACACTATGAAATAGGTCTGAGCAAGATTTAAAATTAATAAATTGGCTGCACTTATTTGTGAGTCTGTCCTAGGCCAGGACCCATATCTGAAGATGGACCGTGGATTCATAGTAAGTGAACCTCTAGGAATCACTGGTCCCAGCTGAGGCCTGTAGTGACCTATGATGTTGTGGCACCTCAAAGGACAAGATAAGGCCACTGAGAGACTATTGCTCCAGGCTCCACACTCCTGCAATAAATGTCATCCTAGAGATAAGTTAGGTCTCTTGATTGGTATAATTTACTACTTGGGAAAGCCTTTCAAACTGACTCTTAAGGTCCTAGTTTCCCATGCTTTCCGTTCTAACTCCTTCCTTTGTTTGAAAATGAAATAAATATGGGACTACCATGAGAAGTTCTTTGTCTCAGCCCCCAGAAAATCTCAAATTCAGCTATAGGGGTTTGATCCCCTCAGAGCCCTCAAATCATACCACCTGTTGCTTTTATTTAAGCCTTGGCCATTTACTTGTTTGTGGGTCTAACCAGTCCATGATAGTAATGTGCAGATTGATGTTTGACAATAAAACTGGGTAATTTAGCACAGCCAAATTGACATATAAATTTAACCACTGGACTTAATAAATATTGAAAGACATGGATGGTAAAGTGATAAAGTCCTATAGCTATCTGCAAAGTTTCATAGAGTTGGAGAGTAGAAGTAGAGCAATATTCACAGCACAATTGCCTAAAAGTTTGGATTGAAAGAAAAGTGTAAGATTTTCGATTTAAGTAGAACACACAACCAGAGTAAGCAATGTAATTGAACCCACAGTTACTGTCATTTATTGTGAAACTGTACAACATAAAAAAAAAATTTTAAAGATGACATGAAAGTATTTCAGAAGAAATGGTAGGTAACTTATTACAAAAAAAAAGGTGATAGGAATAAGAAAAGTTTGTTTATTAGCATCAAGATTTGCCACAAAGTTCTGGAAAAATGTTCTCAAAAGACTCAGAAGAAATGAGTGATCAAGTGGACTTTTATACCCAGCTAAATGCTTGGTAAACAAAGTATGTGAAATAATGGTGTTTATTCACCCAGACTCTAAGAACATTCCTACATGTGAATTTTGCTGAATAAACATTAAATGACACATGTAAGTACAAACAATTGTGTATTCTGAAGAAAGAATTAAGAAGCAAGAAGCAAGTTTCCCTAAAGATATTTTAAACAGTTTGGTGAAACTAAAGAAACATGAATCACACACACACACACACACACACACACACACACACACTTATTATTGAGTTTAAAAGCAAGAAATGTTTAAAATAAAAGGAAGAGATTTTTTGAAAATTAAGTTGTTATACTATTTAAAAGAGGACAGAGATATTATTTAATGTTAGACTTTGTTGTATTAGAAATGAATATTAAAATAAAAGGAGAACTGCTAAAAATAATGAAAATACCAAATTTCTAGGAGAGTGACTGTGGTCTGGCAAGCCGCGGCCACCCCAGGGCAGGGAAACTAGAAGCAAGAGCGTCTCCTGAGATCCGCGCCATGCTGGAACTTAGGGCACTGAGCCAACCAGTAAGCAGCCTGCTGCCTACCGGGGCGCGGGCTTAGAACCAAACATACCCCCCCCCCCCCCCCCCCCCGTTAACAATTGGGATCCAGGGATCTGGGTATCTCTTAGCAGGTGACCATATTTGGTACAGCAAGTCGGGGAGTTTCCTTCTACTATCTCTGAAGGCAGATATTTTTATCGCCGTTTTGCTTTGTCCTGATTAATGGTGTTGCTCTATTCAATACTGTGTTGAAGTGTTCCATAATGTTGTGTATTTCTTTGATTTTGCTCTACCTAAGTAGAAGAACAACTATTGTGAAGACAACGAGATATACAATGTTGCCTGTTACTGTTGTCCTGGTGACCTGCTGTGATGTTCTGTGCCAATTTCACTATACTGTCTCAATTGGCTTTATTCCATCCTGTTTTTTCTGTTTGCAGCTTCACTGTGTGTTCACTTTGTTTGCCTTAATTTTGTAACATGAACGGCTATTTCGGGGAGTATGTGGTTTGTCAACTAGTGATTTATGGGTTTTTTTGAGGTTTTGTATTGTTTCTACCCTTTTTTCTGTACTGCTTTTTTTTTCTCTTTAAATAAAATTTAAAAAAAAACAAATTTCTAGAGGAATAAAAAATAAACTAGAAAACTTGAGAAGAAAATTAATAAAAATAGCAAACCAAATAAAAATAATAGAAATTAATCTATATTCTAAAAATTACAAAAATATTGTTAAGAGTAACAATATATAGATTTTCCAATTGATTTTCCCCCCAGCTTTATTCCATCATAACATCAGCACAACAAAGCAATGAAAACCTGAAAGTAAAAGAATGGTAAAAGACCAGCTGAAGAGTGTTTAAAAAAACTCATGTAAATATGTTAATTTCAAATGAATTCTACTTTGAGGCAGACAGTAATCATCTCAAAACTAGTCCCTTCAATTAATCTTAACTCCCCAGCTATCTTTATAATTACGGGATTATAATGAGTACTCAAACTTCAGTAGCTAGCTTGTGAACATTAAAAGAAACCTTCAGGAATCTTCCTCGACACTGTTTTAGGAAGTGTGATTCTCTTACTACTTTTGTATTAGTCCCTGAGGAGAAAGTTGCTCTGGTTTATAGGGCCTAGCGTTTACTCTTTGGCTTAGAAAACGAGTTGATTTAAAAACAGATGATGATGAAGAAAACAGAAAACGGCCACATGGAGATTTTCTTTCCCCAGAATGAGAGAGTGACATTACCATTTTTGCGATGATACTCTCTGCAGACTTCTGACTGCAATTCAGGTTAATTACCACAAGATGGCACGCTGCTTATTTGCAAGGAACAACTGTCACAGACCTATCAAGCACGTAGTCCTAAGGCAAAATCGGTGATCGTGGACGTAGATGATATATAATATATAGAGATACATAGAAGGATACACATATTTTCTATTTGGCAAAAGAAAAATATGAATTAAATATTAGTGTCTCCTGAGAATTCAGTTGTAACAGTAATACCAACATAGTCAAAACAGACGAGACAGCCTGAAATTTTTCAACACTGTGGATGCAATTTTGGATAAATCATGTGACAACTATGGAATTTCATGTGTTCTACACAAGCCCATGATATCATTTGAGTTTATTTAGTACAGAAAATAGAATTAAACTTTTACGGGAATCTGATAAGATTTATATTTTTAAAAAATAGCTGTAATGTATTGCTCTACAAATTTTTTTGTTGTGGATATCCAAGATATTTGTAACCACAGCTCAGGTTAGTTTGTGGCTTTCAACAGCTCTTAGTACCAATGTCTTGTTCAAAGTCTGCTAAAAATGAACTCTGGTGACAGCTGCTGTGATATCTAAACTTTGTCCTGTGGTTCCTACCTTGGAAGGATCCCAGGGTGCCCAGCTCCCAGAGGTGACACCTCATTGCTCTCTCCAAGGTTCATTTTTAACCCATCCTCCAGCTCACCACAAGTGGGTTTTTGTCTTTTTACCTGGAAGTTTTACTTTCACTGAATGATCACAACCTGGATGAGTCATTTGATTCTATTGACTCTTTACCCAGAAATACTAGAACTTGTCTCTCATGGTTCTGTCTGACTTAAAAGACATTATACATGTATAGCACCTAATACATGGTCATGGGCTGACTTACACTTTGTAGATTTACGATTTTGAGTTTTTAGAGAAAAAAATATTCAGGGGTAACATGAAATTGTAATGATATGTTCTTACACAAGTCTGGTTATGAGTAAAAGAAAGAGTTATCCAGCAATGCCCATGGGGCTTCTTAGCTAACTCTCACAGAAATTCAGAAAGCAGAAGCACAAGAAAAATTTGTTGCCTTGCTCTTTAACACAAAGGCACTTAAATTGAGAATAAAGTAAAGCTATATATATTTACTGAAAGTAAAAACTAAGTAAAATATCATTCAATGGAATCTACAAAAAATAAGAATATCAAGTAGGTTGAAGATGATATGAGTTATCAGTATCATAAAATTAACCCATGGGCTGATGCTACGTTATGTCTTATTAGCAGAAGTAGAGTTTGCAGTGAGAGAGATTCTAGTCTTACTCTTCGATGGCTCAGGTCACATCTCAAGTACTGTATGGTATTTGATGTTTTTCTGAAATTCAAATTGTACTGGGGTGTGACAGTAGGCAGGGCATGCTCACTGGGCAGCAAACCAAATGACAATGATTTTAGAAAAAAAATAGTTAAATTACCCAGCATGAGCCAAATACTGTTGTTAAACGGCAGTCTTTAAGTATTTAAGTCATACTATTTTATTGTGGACTACAATCAGAAGTTATAAAGTTAAAACGACAATATATTTTAAGTAATGAACTTTATTAAAATCAACAAAACTTAGTGTGTGCACGCTCTCCAGCATTCCTGTCTGTGTCTGTTCAGGTGAGGGGCTGCAAGGTACAACTTGTGGGCTCCAGAAGCTCCTTGTCCTTTTAAGCTCCCTTGAGTGGAGTCTTTAGGAGGACTGTGGGGGGATTCTGTTCTCTGTGGCAGCTGCTCAGCTGCAGTTCTGGCTTCTCTAACACACTGTCCAACCTGGACCCTTTTTCTCTTCCTTGCAGGGAGGAGACTGGATAAACCTCACGGGCTTACACTTGACAGAGGTCATCTGAGTGATGAAGAGGTGATGGGATGCTTTGCCGTTAGGGACCCAGTGCTGGGATGGATGCAGGGAGTCAGGGAGAGGGGATAAGAGAAAAGAGACATTGAGTCACTAAAGGCAAATGTGGCAGATGATTGATGCCTGAATTAAGATCCATACCAACAAAAATGAGCATTGCAGTTTATAAAACGCATGGAGTCCTGGGATATCAGAGCACCAAAAACAAACTGTGCTTCAAGAAACTGAGCCAAACTATAGGACACTACCGATAGCAATTGAAAACTTGTAAGAATTTTTATTATTCAGTATTAGTGAGACAAGTGCACAGATGCCAACACATATCATATGAGGATCAGGATGCAAGGAAAGAATATATGAGCTGAAAATCTTATTGTGCTGACCTAGAAATTCCCATATTTCTCCTGCTGGTCTGCATCTTGTTTGGTGCTAACAGTTTACAAAGCATGTCTCTCAGAACATTAATCCTCTGCTAGGCTGCATGAAAAGAAAAAAAAAACAAATAAAAGTCTAAAGCTAAATTATTGTTAGAAACACTGTTTTCACCATTTTAAATATTAATATATTGCTTATCAACATATTAAAAGCTTTGAGAGGTTCTAAAAGATTTTTCAAAACCATTTAAGATGATCCCTCACACCACTTGTCAAACTTACTTGACCATGTCACTCTCTCTGGGTTCCACATCTACTACCCCACAGAACTCCTTCTCTGGAGGTCATTGTTTGCTATTTAGGCAGAATGTGGCTAGAATATGTGGACCAACTTTTGAAACCTGGGGAGAAGACTATCAGGAAATATTGCACAGGAAAGTACCCAGCATTGTGACAGGAAGTTGAATGACTTTCCTTTAAAAAAGTGATTTTCAGAGAAGCATAAACTGGAAATTAAAGTCAAATAATTCTTTACATATCACCAGCTCAACAGGACAGTTCCATGGCATTATGAAGCACATGCACATTATTGTGTCAACTAACCTCACCTCTATCTCCAGAACTTCTTCACCTTTACCGAAGCTTAGTCTCTGCCTATTAAACAATAATGCTCCATTTTACCTTTTCTCCAGTCCATGCTGACCACTATTTTACCTTACTTTCTTACATGTGTGACTATTTTTGGTTCTTTTGATGAGTAAAATCTTACGATGTTTCTTCTTTAGTATCAGGATTATTCCATTTTTAGCAAAATGTCATTATGATTCACACATTTTAGGTTATATCAGTACTTTATTCCTCTTTAAAATTTAGAAGCATTCCATTGTTGGTGTATATCTAAACATCTTCCAGAGAAATAAAACCAATCTCCATACAAAAGGATATTCTATAAGGTGTTGGCTTAGATGATTGTGCACAGTAGAAAGTCCAAAATCTGCAGTGAGGGCTGGTGACCAGAGATACCTGAATGTGTAGAGCTAATCCCAAGCCTGTACGTTGGAGACCCAAGACAGTTGGTGGCATTAAAGGAATGTTATGGCTGGGGATATAGCTCGGCCACCCAGCATCTGCCTAGCAAGTGTAAGGTCCTAAGTTTGATTCCTGGTACCTGAAAGACAAAACCAAAACAAAACAAAACAAAAAACAGGAAAAAAAGAAAGAAATCTTAAAATACTCCTCTGGGAAATCAGTCTTACTCTATTGAGGCCTCTGAGTGATCTACATACAGTATCATGGCAATTCAGTCTACATACACTCTCATAACAATCCAGTTATTTAACATTCACCAATTTAATGTTAATCTCATTGAAACACACCCTTAAAGTTGACACATAAAACTGATGATCACAGTATGAGTATGTTACATTTTGTTTCTCCAGTAATCTGTCAATGAACATTTTGGTTGCTTACATTTTGCTTGCTGGAAATAAAGCTGCTATGAACATAGGTACAAATATCTGTTTGAGTCTCTGCTTTCAATTATTTTGATATAAGCCCAGATGAATATTTACTAGATCATATTGTATTCTATGTTTAATTTCTTGAAGAGTCACCATACTGTTTTGCATAAAAGTTGTACCAATTTTAAATTCTCGTCAATACTGTATAAGGGTTCCAGTTTCTCCATTTGCTTACCAGCACTTGCTGTTGTTTCTCATAGCCATTATAATCAGTGTGAAGCATTATCTTATTGTGGTTTTGGTTTTCATTTGAATAATGATTAGTAATGTTGAGCTTCTTTCACATGCTTAATAGCCATTTTTTGAGAAGTATTTAAATTTTCACCATTTAAAAATTACTTTTATTCTTTTTGGTGTTATTGAACTATAGGATATCCATAATCCTTAATATTATGGATATTAACTTCATAAAATGATTTGAAAATATTTTCCACTGTCCCTTGGTAATGTTTTTGGTGGCACAGAAGTTAATTTTTTTATGAATTCAGAGTTATGTAATTCTTCCTATGTTTTTGATATCTTATCCAAGACTGAATCCAGTATACTGAGTTTTCCTCTACATTTTCTTCTAAGAGTTTTGTAGATTTCAGTTTTACATTTAAGCCTTTGATTTACTTAAGAGTCATTTTTATCTTGTATAAGGTAAATGTCCAACTTCATTTCTTTGAATGTGGCATCCTATTTTTCCAGAAGTATTTCTTGAAAAAGTTGTCCTTTCTCTGAATTGGATTTTTGGAAATAGATGATCTGGATGAAAAACAACATGAGGTTTATTAAATCAGACAAGTTTTCAACTTGTAAAAGATCCACCCATGCCAGCATGTTAGAAAACTTACTGTTGGCAAGGTAAAGAGCCTCTCTGAGAGAAACAGCTCAGATGCTAAAATTTAACACCATGGAGAACACCAGATGAAAAGAGAAAGATTCACATGACCCAGGAAAAAATAGGAAAAAGAAAAAACAAAGAAAGAAAGAAAAGAAAAACCTGGACGGAAGGCTGGAGCCAGATGTGCTCTCACCTGAGCCAGTCCCACAATGTGCTAGGCATCGCTGCTGGAGTCCAACGCCTCATGATCATGCTGAAGTCATGGGTTGACAAGCCCAAGGACCTCGGCAGGAGGACATGTTGCAATGGAGAATGGAGCTGGCGTGGAGATCTACACTGGCCCTCAGTGAGTGCTTGGAATTTGGTCCTCCTGTAGGAGGAGGTGACCAGCTGGGTGACATTTTCACATCAAGCAGGCCGGGTCTGAACCTGGAACCATAGCAGCTTCAGTTGGCTGCTTCTGGTACAGAGCAGATTGGTGGGAACTGTGTGGACTGGGCCACATCTCTGTGCTGGATGAACCCAGGGATAAAGTTGCCCCTGAATCTGTCCCGAATCAGTTCCATCTGCGTGACACACACTAACATTGTGAAGATCCCCTGTGGTGGACTGGCTCAGAGGGGAGAGGCCAGCCTGCACCATCCCTGCTTGTATATCCCTGTTGTTGATCAGTGATCAACAACAAACTGGAGAGGGCAGCAATCCCTAGCCAGCATGCTTCAGAGTAATTGTAACCAATACAGAAATGGCCTGTGATCTCCACTATACACTTTTCTGGAAGAAACCAGAAACATGCCAAGAGAAAGAAACAAAAAAAAGTCTCCAGCTGTCAACCCAAACAATATGGGTCCAGGAGTGGGAAACACAGAAGAGATCAAGGGCAGCAAATCTGAAGTATCTGAAGCAGCATCAGCTGACATAAAGAACTATCTTCTTGACACTACAGAAGAACTCAAAACAGAAATAGTAATATAAGTAAAGCAAGATATAAGAGTAATAAAAGAAATGCTAAGCACCTTTCAAGAAGACACAGATGGAGGAATGGATGAGCACAGAAAAAGGAGGGACATCTTCAATGGAAAATATAAAAAAAACATAGAATACATGGAAGAGATTCAAAGACATTACCAGGAAATAAAAAAAACTCCATTGAAAGCTGGCAAAACTGCTTGAAAGAAACTAGAGATAGTCTGTCAAAGCTTAAAGACAGGCTTGCAACTTGTGATCTCAAAAGAAATGATCTCTTAAAAATAACAAAGAATCAGGAAATAACAATACAAAGGCTAAAAGACAATAAGAGGATCTATACCTTAAGGATAAAAAATGTGAGTGAAGAAGCAGGGGTAAATGCAAATGAAATACAAAGGTTATTCACAGAAATAATTAAGGAAAATTTCCCAAGCATAGGAAAAGGAAATGATATCGAGATATATGATACATACAGAACTCCAGCCACCCACAACCAAAACAGATCCACACCCAGACATATAATAATCAAGATCTCAGGAATTCAACACAAGAACAGAATATTAAAAGCTGTCAGAGAAAAGAAACAGATCACATATAAAGGAAAACCCATCAAAATCATGGCAGACTTCTTGACACAAGCCATCAAATGAAGAAGAGCTTGGAGTGAGTTATTCCAAGCCCTGAATGAAAATAACCTCCAGCCCAGATTGATGTACCCTGAAAAATATCTCTCAAAATTAATTGAGCAAAAAGATGCTTCCATGGCAAAGAGGAAGTGGGGGAATATGTGACCACTAATTCAACCCTACAAAAAATACTGAAGGACATTCTAGAGAGGGAAAGAAAAAAGACCATGGTTTCAGGAACAGTGGCAGAGAGGCCTCAATGATTGGGGTAGACAGTGGAATGAAAGAAGAAAGTAGACAACCAATGGCAGAAAAATAGCATAGCAGAAGTGAGGCAGAGAAGGTTGGCTATAATCTCTAACATAGATGGTCTTGATACACTAACAAAAAGAAATACAGGCAAAGTAGATCAGGAGATAGGGTCCATGGAGATGCTCTGTATAGGAAATACAATCAACCTGAAAGAGGGTTTATGGACTGAAAATCAAAGATGAGAAAATAATGTTCTATGTGACAAGGAATCAGAGAGAAATAGGGTAGCTCATCCAGCAGCTCAGATACATTGAAAAGACGTGACACTTCTGTGCAGTGGAGAGCTACTCAGCTATAAGGAGAGAAAACCTTGAGGTTTTTCTAGGTAAAGGGATCAACTTAAGATCAAGTGCAAGGGTAAAAAGGTTCAGAACCAGTTAGGTAAATAGCGGGTTGTCTCCCTAATCTAAAAGACTAAAGGAGTTAGTGGGACCCAAAAAGGGCAGTGCACCCTGTGGGAGTGAAAGGAGGAATTGTCTAAAAAAAGAAGGCAGAGGACATTGTTAATAGTGTATCATGATTTAAAACCCACATTGTTCTCATTGCTCTGTTTAGTTTGGTTATATTCTGTTCCAGTCTGTCTACTTGTACTAGATTTGAGGGTACAGACAGGTATTCCAAAAATAGCATGTTATACTATACTAATGATCCTTAACTTACTATTACCTTAATCTGAAGCCGTGGGCTGGGAATTTAGCTCAGTGGCTTAAGCACCTGCCTGGCAAGTGTGAGGTTGTGAGTTCGATCCCTACTACAAAAAAAAAATCTGAAGCCCTATATTACTTACACTGTCTTATTGTGACTGATCTTATTTGAATCTGGTTTGTTAGATTGCTGTCTTGTCTTGACAGATTTTATTAGAATCTGTTATGTTTGATAGTATCAAATCTGAGAGTATAGGCAACTACTCTGAAGACAGTAAGGTTCACTAGAATACCCACTCTGGTTTGACTATTACCTGCTCTTAAAGTCCTATAATGTCTCCAATGCTTTGTTTTTATTGATATTGTTCTGTACTGCTATGTTCAATTTTACTATGCCTAATGATATAGACAATTCTACTGAAGATAACAAGAGACATCATAGTAACCATTGTAGATCACCTTGTACTGTGTTTTAATTAAAAGGCTATTCCATCCTTTTGTTTTGAATGACCCTGTTTTGTTTTCTTTCTCATTTGGTTTTGTTCTTTTCAAAATAAAATAAAAAATTAGAAAACTTACTGTTCAGTGCTTCTATAAGTAAAAAAGGAAACAAAAATTGTATGTAAAATTTAAATTAGTGCCAATTGCATAATGAGTGTTATATATATATATATATATATATATATATAATTCTGGTATTATTAAAATAGTCATAGTTAACATTCCAAGTGTATTTTCTTAAATTTTTAATTTCATACTTAGAATAATAATTTTTCAGATTATATTTTAGCTTATATTTTTTTCCACTAAACTGTTTAAAATCAAATCCATTCATTTAGTCTTTTAAGGTTGATTAGGATAGTTTTCTTGTTTTAATTGGTACATACCAAAGCTCTTACCTGTAGATAATCACAAAAATCATATTAGTGGGTTAAACTTTCTCTTGAGGCCCATTAAGGAAGTTGCTCAACATTATTAGCTTAAGAGAGAGATAATTTCTTTGAGTAATAGTTGTATATTAACTCTAAACTGACAATATCTAGGTCTATCAGAAACTTTTAAAAAACCACTGATCAATAGTGGAAGTTACTGCAAATGTGAAGATTGGAGAGATGTGAAGGGCTTAAAATTAAGTAGTTCACTCCTTAAATATGGATATATCAGTCTCATTTAGGAGAGAAAATTCAGTTGAACTTATTACCAGATTCTACCACTTGAAGACTCTGGTCTGTGATTTTTCTTACAACTTTGTCCTTAAATTAATTCTCTGTTACAAATGGAGACTATCATATTTAAGAAAATAAGTAGTATTACTAGCATCACAATGCTAGCAATGTGTTTGAACAGAAAGTGTCGGCAGAGGGGTGTGGGCTCCTGAAATTAAAACTCACTTCAGCTGCTTAGCTTTTCAAATAAATATCTAATAAGTACCTATACAGCTATTTTTAAAAAAAATCTCTATTACTAAAATCCACTTGTACCATGTTTATGTTTATGGTGATCATCTTTTACAGGTTAGAAATATTTATTTTTGGAATAAACCTGAGAAGGCTTCAGCCTTAATAATAATAATGTATTTCTTATTATTTTGTTTTAAACTTTTTTATTACTTTGTTTTAAACTTTTTAAAGAATTTTTAAATTTTATTTTAAAGAGGGTAAAATTAAACACAACAAAACAGAACACAAGAAAGCAATGTAAGAGACATAAATTTCAAAGCAAGACAATCAGAGATATTCACTATCTATCATATTGTCTCGTGTTTTCTTCCAAATAGTTGTCCAAATCTTCACATACAGAGAATTCACATGAAACAATATAGTACGGAACTGATCTGAACAGGATGAGGAAGGTGTTTTAGGTCTTCAAGACCATACAATAGGGAAGCCAACAATGGCTGTCATAGTGTCTCTCATTCTCTTCAAAATAGTTGTCCATACCTTGCTGTGTGTTGAACTTAAACAAAACAAAACAGGCTAAAATCACTCTAACAAAGAATGATAGTATTGCTGGGTTTCACATCATGATGCTATGAAATCAGCACTGGGTACTGTAGTGTCTCTTTTTCTTCAAAGTAGTTGTTCATTTCACCATATGTTATATAATTGTTTCTCATAAACTGTTTGTAAGTTCTATGCATGCATGAGTCTCTACATGTATATCTATCCATTCTATATTAGAGGTAAAAACAGAACAAAGCAAGACAAAACAAAACAAATTCCTAGAAAAATATAAAATGAAAAAGTCATACTGCAATACAAGGTGATCACAATACAAGGTGATCTATAATGGTTACTATGATGTCTCAGAAGTATATAACAATATTAATAAAAACAAAACATTGGAGACATTATAAAACTTCAAAAGCAGATAATAATCAAACCAGAGTGAGTATCCTAGTGAATCTTGTCATCCTCAGTGTGGTTGCCTATGCTCTTAGACTTGATGCTATCAATCATAACAGATTTGAATAAAATCAGTCAATAGAAAACAGTAGTCTAAAACACTATATTCAAATAAGATCAGTCATAATAAGACAGTGTAAGTTATACAGGTCTTCAGACTAAGTTAATACGAAATTAAGGATGATTACCATAATATGTCCTGCTATTTTTGGGATGGTTGTCTGTGCCCTCAAATCTAGTGCAAGCAGACAGATGGAACAGAATATAATCCATCTAAGCAGAGTGGTGAGAATAATGCAGATTTTAAATCCTGTTAAATTATTAGCGATATCCTCTGCCTTCCTTTTTTAGACAATTCTTCCCCTTTCACTCCCACAGGGTGCAATGCCCTTTTTTGGTCCCACTAACTGCCATTTTTAGATTGGGAGGAGCAACCTGCTATTTACCCTAACTGGTTCTGAACCTTCTGACTCCTGGGGTTATCTGGAGTTGTATTCCTTTACCCATAAAAGCCTCAAGATTTTCCTTCATTATAGCTCAGTAGCTCTATACTGCACAAAAGTATCATGTCTTTTCAGCCTATCTGCAGGTGCTGGTCAAGTTGCCCCTCTTTATGTCTGGTTCCCTGACACATAGAGCATTGTTTTCTCATATTTGACTTTCAGTCCATAAAGCTTCTTTCAGGTTAATTATGTTTCCAATACAGAGCATCTCAATGGACCCTATCTCCTGATCTACTCTGCCTTGTTTCGTTTTGTTAGTATATCAAGACCATCTATGTTAGAGATTACAGCCATCCTTCTCGGCCTCATTTCTGCTATGCTATTTTTCTGCCATTGGTGGTCTACTTTCCTCTTCCATTCCACTGATTGCCTCATTCATTGATGCCTCTCTGCCAATGTACCTGAAATCCTCATATTCTTTTTCTATCTCTCTAGGATCTTCTTCAGTACTTATTGTTGAGTTGGATTGGTGGTCATGTATTCCTCAAGTTCCTCTTTGTCATGGAAGTATCTTGTTTTTCCATTAATTTCTAGAGACAGTTTTGCAAGGTACATCAATCTGAGCTGGAAGTTATTTTCTTTCAGGGCTTGGATTACTTCGCTCCAAGCTCTTCCTGATTTGATGGTCTGTGTCAAGAAGTTTGCCATGATTTTGATGGTTTTTCCTTTATAGATGATCTGTTTCTTTTCTCTGATGGCTTTTAATATTCTGTTCTTACATTGAATTTCTGGGATCTTGATTATTATGTGTCCGGGTGTAGCTCTGTTTTAGTTGTAGGTGGCTGGAGTTCTGTATGCTTCATACATCTGAATATCATTTCCTTTTCCTATGCTTGAGAAGTTTTCCTTAATTATTTCTGTCAATAGCCTTTGTAATTCCTTTGTTTTGACCCCTGCTTCTTCATTCACATTTTTTTATTTTTAAGTTATACATCCTCCTGTCATCTTCTAGCCTTTGTATTATTACCGCCTGTTTCCTTGTTATTTTAAGAGATCTTTCCTTTCATGATCACACATTGCAAACCTGTCTTCAAGTTTTGATACTGTATCCTTAGTTTCTTTCAAGCAGTTTTTCCAGCTTTCAATGGAGTTTTTAGTTTTCTGGTAATCTCTTTGTATCTGCTTCATGTATTTTAGGTTTTCTTTATATATTTCATCAAATGTTTCTCTCCTTCTTTTGTGTTCCTCCATTCTTCCTTCTGTGTCTTCTTGAGAGGTGCTTAGCATTTCTTTTATTAATCTACTTATATCTTATTTAACTGGAATTAATATTTCAGTTTTGAGCTTGTCTACGAGGTCCCAAAGATATCTCTTTACGTCTGCTGATGCCATGTTTGATGTTGCATGTTTGCTGCCCTCAATCTCTTTTATATTTACCTCTCCTGAATCAATATTCTCAGGGCTGGGGACTGGGGGCTTTTTCTTATTTCTTTCTCTTGTCATGTTTTTGGTTTCTTCCATACAAGTATACAGTGGAGGTCTCAGCCCTTTTCCCTGTTGGTTATAGTTCCTCTGAAGTGTGCTGGCTAGGGGTTTCTGCCCTCTCTGTTTTGCTATTAGTCACTGAGGTGCAGGCAGGGGCAGTGTATGCTGGCCCCTCCCCTCCAGGCCAGTCCACCTTTGGGGGCCTTCACTGTGTCAATGCGTGCTTCATGTAGAGAATCAGTTTGGGATGACTTATTGGGTCCTGACCTAGGCCAAGCAGATACCACCAATCTGCTCTGGGAGGAGAGCAACCAACTGAAGTCACTGCCATTCCTAGTTTGGGCCCATGCTGCCCCACTCCAACATGTCGTACAGTTTGTTGCCCCTTTCCCATGGGAGGGTCTTATTCCCAGCACTCACTGTGGGTTAATGCAGGTCCCTCTCTGGCTCCATTCTCCATTGGGCTCCCCCACCTCTGACTTCAGCGTGGCTGCAGTATGATTTCAAGATGGCTCTGAGTGAGTAGTGCATGGGGTGGCTCAGCTCCTCGCGCAGGGTGGCTCAGGCCAGTCGTATCAGCTTGAGTTCGGATGCTCAGGCCAATCTCAGTGGCATGAATTCAGGAAGCTCAGCGAGTGTGCTGTGACCACTCAGCTTCTCTAATGGTAGCCCTGGGACTTCATATTTGAGCAGCTCTTTTCCCTTAGTTTCTTCCTGGGTTGAGAGACTCCATCTCCCTCTGTCCAGACCTCTCCAGAATGTTTTATTCTGGCATCTGAGCTGTCTCTCTCAGAGAGGCTCCATATCCTGCTGCTTATCGGCCCACCATCTTTTACCACCCATAGTGATCATATTTTAAATAGTTAATGAAAAGTAAATATAGAATGTAAAGAGGCAGATGCATGTGTGTGTCAAAATCTGAGTTAAAGGGTAAAACCAATAGTCAGAAATAGGGTAAAGTTAATCTATTCTGTTTAAAACAAAGGATATAATGCAAAGAACAATTTAAAAGTATATAAATGCAATTGGAATTGAAACTTATATGTCATAGTCTTTATGGATGATGATGGAAATGCATATGGGAAGGTAGAGGGTATGTTTGAGTTCAAACTCAATTACAGTGAAGAAATTCAGTATGTGAGAAATTATTCATGCACCTATTTGGAAATTAATAATACTGTATGCCAGTAAAGTGGTTTAGTGACATCAAACCACTTTCAGTTTTCTTTTAAATTTTATTTTAAAAGTCAAACACAGAGAGGCAAATCATACCCTAAAATTGTAAACAAAATGAAATACAGTATACACATAGGTAATACTCTCAAATGTGCTATAATTCTGGAATCATGAGAAACTATTTAATAAACTAGATGGGTTGCTAGATTAATTTAGGTTATGGTGATTAATAAATAAAATAGATAAGTATGAAGTTATAAAATTATTGCCACAAACTTATTAAAATATTTCAATACTCAGAACTGAATGACACATATCTGCAACTTATATTAATGAGTTTGGAATTAACTTTATTAAGAAAAGGCTAGGGCTCAGCAGCATAAGTGCCTGCCTGTGCAGTCATGAGTTTGATTCCCTGTACAAAAAAAAAAAAAAAAAAAAAAAGAAAAAGCTAAAATGCACCGAAAAGGCAATGTAATATAATGAAATAGTAACACAAGAACACTTTTACTTAATAAATGGATTTAGTAATATTTTATTGACTGAATATGACTTATAGATAAAGATGTACAATGGAGTACTCTGCCATAAAGAAGGATAAACTTGAGACATTTCTAGGTGAATGGATGCAGAGGCCATACTTTTATGTGAAATAGATCAGACTCACATATGTGAATATTGCACTGTCTCTGGTGAGAGAAACCAAAGAGTAAACAAGGACCAAAGTGTACAATAGATATTGTGAAATGGGAAGAAATTGTTCAATAGGAAAGAGGAAGTAGGGTGGGGGAAGAGGGTAAAGAAGGGAAAAATATATTAAAAAGGATAAAATGTAAACAAGGAGTAAAGGAGTTGAAGGGAGAAGTGAGGGTTGGGGAAAAAGAGGAATGGAAATATAGCATGCACAGGTGTGAATTCCCTACGATGAATATGAACATCTTGTATATCTAAAAAGTACCAATAAACTTAATTTTAAAAATAAATAAAACAAAATATGCTTCTGATCCAATTCTGTGCCAGATTGGGTGGATTTCTTTTTCACTTAAACCTCTGTTCATTGTTTTTAATCCCTCTTCAAGTATTGAGGCAATTTAAATTTTATACTGGATATCACTCATTTTAAATTGTGGGGATTACACAGTGTGCTATTTTTCTTTGCTTATTACCCCTTTGCTTGATTTAAGTACAGATTTGTTGGGTTAAATTTAAACTATAAACTCTGGTTTTGAAAGGGATCTCTAGCATTAGTTGAGATAATTTCTTTTAGTTGTCATTCACACTAATACTTTGAATGTTAGTTAAACCTGAAGCTAAGGGCTGAATGTGTCCTTATCTCCTTAATGTAGCAGTGCTGTATTAATTCTGATATTTGTAATCTATGATTGTTCTTTTTTTATATCCTTACAGTCACCAGACTTTTCTCTT
>PVJX010010757.1:0-55852 GCA_004027295.1 Dolichotis patagonum
TAATGGAGAAAAAAGATGCTTCCATGACAAAGAGGAGCTAGGAGAATTTGTGACCACCAGTCCAACCCTACAAAAAATACTGAAGGACATTCTAGGGAGAGAGAACAATAATACGAGCATTTCAGGAACAGTGGCAGAGAGGCCTCAGTGAACGAGGCAGACAGCGAAGTGGAAGTGAAAAATATACTATCAATGGCAGAAAAATAGAATAGCAGAAATGAGGCAGAGAAGATTGGCTATAATCTCTAGTATAGAGGGCCTCGAAATACTAACAGAGAGAAACACAGGCAGAGTAGATCAGGAGATAGGGTCCACTGAGATGCTCTATATAAGGAGGCAGTGGGACGCAAAACAAGCAGTCACCCTATGGGAGTGAAAGGGGAGGAATTGTCTAAAAAAGGAAGGCAGAGGATATTGTTAATGGGGTAACAAGCTTTAAAATTTACATTATTCTCATCACTCTGCTTGGATGGATTACATGCTGTTTCAGTTTGTCTACTTACGCTAGACTCGAGGACATGGTCAGCTATCCCAAAAATAAGAGGACATAATATGGTAATCAACCTTAATTTTCTATCAACTTCATCTGAAGCCCTGTATAACTTATACTTTCTTATTATGACTGATATTATTTGAATATGGTTTGTTAGAGTTCTATCTTGTATTGACTGATTTTATTCAAATCTGTTACGATTGATAACATCAAGTCTAAGAGTATAGGTAACTACACTGAAGATGACAAGATTCACTAAGATACCCACTCTGGTTTGATTATTGCCTGCTTTTGAAGTCTTATAATATCTCCAATGCTTTGTTTTTATTAATGTTGTTATACACTGCTGAGACACCATGGTAACCATTGTAGATTACCTTGTATTATAGTTTTATATGACTTTTTGCTTCATGCTTTTCTAGGAATTGTTTTGTTTTGTCTTGCTTTTCCCTCTAATACAGAAAGGATAGATATACATGTAGAAACTCATGCATGTGTAGAGCTTATAAACAGTTTATCAGAACCAACTATATAATGTATGTTGAAATGAACAACTACATTGAAGAAAAAGAGACACTACAGTACCCAGTGCTGACTCCATAATGTCATGATGTGAAGTCCAGCAATACTATCATTCTTTGTTCAAAGTGATTTTGGCTTGTTTTGTTTTGTTTAAGTTAAACACACATGAAGGTATGGACAGCTGTTTTGAAGAGAACGAGAGACACTATGACAGCCATTCTTGGCTTCCCTATTGTCTGGTCTTGAAGACCTGAAATGCCATCCTCGTCCTGCTCAGATCAATTCCATACTATGTTGTTTCATGTGAATTCCCTGTATGTGACAATATGGACAACTATTTGGAAGAAAACAAGAGTCAATATGATAGACAGTGAAAATCTCCGATTGCCTAGCTTTGAAATTTATGTCTTTTATACTGCTGTCTTGTGACCCGCTTTGTTCTTTTTTACTGTGTTTAATTTTACCCTTTTGATATAATTGCATGTATGTTTGAGTGTGTAAGGTGGATGACCATATTGCTGTTTTTGTCAGATCATGGAGCAGAACTCTTAACAGTGTCACTGTTTGAATGTCTACTTCGCATGTTTTAATTTTGTAATTTGAACAACTATTTCCAAGATGTCAGTATGTAATTTGTCAAGTACTGATTTCTTAGTGGGTTTTTTTTGGTTCTTTTCTTTTTTTCCTTGGAATTCTGTATTGTTGCTACCCTTTATTCTGTTTTGTTTGCTTTTTTTTTCTCTTTAAATAAAAATTTTTTTAAAAGCCCAATGTAAAAACTAAATAGATAAATAAATGAAAGAAGAATTTATTTCTGATGTTATCTTTTAGGTTTTGTAAGGAAGTACACAGCTGATATGAAAATGTGGATGTTTATTCTAAACACACAGTACATATTAAGAATTTAAGATTTATTTTACTGGTATATTACATTCCTGTTAACTACACACTGTATAATACAATAAGAACCTGCTGACAAAACAGCAAGACCACTGAGATGTTGGGTATGTCCTACAAAAAGGCCAGGAAAGCAAAAGACATTAGACCCAACAAGAGCAGTGCTTGTGAAAGGAACATGTCATTGTCTTGTGTGCCGACTGCCTTAGGTGTGATAACTGAAAGAAAGATTTTTTTCGTAGAGTGCTGTTGTTATTTGCATTGTAATTCATATGAGAATTTATTTCTGATGTTCCTTTTTAGACTTTGTACACCAAACACTAGTTGATGCTGCAAATTTTGATTGCTTTTTTATAAATATTCAACAAATATTACAAACTCAATACTTTATTTTTGTGATTTTTTTACTGTTAAGTAATCATTGTTTAATATAATGAAACTCATAAAATTAAAATTAATAATTCATCAATAGAAACATCCTAAAGAATATATGAGTCTGTCAGACTGACATTTATGTGTCTTGATGACAAAATTAGTCTTCTGTTCCAAGGTGCATTGGCTCCCACCCCTGTACAAAGCACTTGTCCTCCCTTCTTTTTTCTTTCTTTCTTTTTTTTTTGTCTTTTTGAGACAGTCTCACTATGCAGTTCAGGCTGGCCTTGAGCTCACTTTGTAGTGCAGGCTGGTTTTGAATTTGCAATGATCCTCCTGCCTCACGTTCCCAAATGCTGGAATTACTGGCATGCGCCACCACACCCGGTTCCTCCTCCCTTTTTTTCTTACTTTTAATACCTCTAATAAGTGTGCAAACTCCCTGCTTTGTATCTTGTCCAATTATTTGTTCCCCAACAACAAGAGCCTAGAAAGTACCAGCGAGAAAAGCACAACACCCCAGAACCCCAATAACAGTTTCAGTTTGTGATCAGTGGGTCCCACTGTTTTGGTGCCAGTAGTGAGAAGGCACAATACAGAGGGATTGCATTGCAGATCGATAACTCACTTCCTGGTAAAGAAGCAAATGACAGAAAGAGGAAAGAGAGGGATCCCACCAGCTCCTTCAAGGGCATGCGTCAAGTGACTGGAAGTGCAAGGAGATCCCACCAGGCCCTTCTCAGTTTCCATCAGTTTCCAATAGCACCAAGCTGGGGACCAACACTGTAACACACAGGCCTTGGGAGACAGTCCCTCTCCAAATTGTAGCACTAGTGTATGCATCGTGTTCATGTACTAACCCCGAAGGAATTAAACATCCAAATTTAAGAGCCAAAACTATAAAACCCTTAGAAGAAAACATAAACGCTTATGACTTTGTATTAGGTGATATTTCTTAGATATGATCCCAAAAGTGCAGGCAACAAAAGAAAAAAGATAAACTGGACTTCATGAAAAGTTTAAATAAGCCAGGCATGGTGGCATACTTGGCAGTGTTCAATTTCAATAACCCCCCACCCAAAAAAAGAATTGAATGGCAAACAGCATTCAGACTTTGCTTGAAATCTAGTTAAGGAAACAAGACTAATGCAACTGATGCACTTAGGGAGCAACTATGTTGTGTATTTTAGGACCAGACAGTATGTCCAGGCTCATACAAGTGCAGTGCTAAATGTTCCTTGGGACTCTTCTACTTCTCTTCATGCAGGTCCTGCCTCTGGCAGAGTGTGATACAGTTTCATAAAGGGGTAAACACATCAATCTGTCCAACAGATAATGTAGCAAGCTCCTATTATGTGCTAGGCATCTAATTTCCAATAATTTAAATATTACAAAAATGAAAATAAAGCAGTTTAACAATGTGTATCCAGCACTATGGGGAGGAATTTATAGGAAGTGATCACGATAATTTATTAAGCAGCTCTTTCTCACTGTTGAACTTCGCCGGTTTTGCCCATCCTGTGATAACCACATTAACGATCTAAAAGGAAAGTAATTCATGGTCAGGACGTACAAATGTTCATCACAGGTCCCACACATTTATATGTCTCTATTATCAAAGAGATATTCAAAGTTGATGCTGGATTCTGTGGTCAGAGAACCTAAGTGCTCATAATCAGTTACTAGGTGTGTGGCCTAGGATAAGTCATTTAATCTCTAAGCCTCGACTTCCTCACCTGTAACATGAATGTAACACTATTTCCTACCTTGCTGAGATGTCCTGGGATGAAATAAGGTAATGAAAGTAAAAGTCCCAGCATTATATCTGGTACCACATAGACTTCAATTAACATTAGACACATGTTTGGGGAAGAGATTAACCTTTCTCTCTAATTACAGTTCAAAAAGTAGGCATCAAGTTCTTGGAGAGGCATCAAGTGTCCTTCCTTTAATATAATATCTATGATTTCTTCACTGTTACTTTTCATTATATAGTTCAGAAAAAAAATTAAAACCTAAAAAGTTTTTAGCTAAAGAAAAGATTTTCAATAGAAACAACATGATAGTCTACAATATATTTTTAGATGTTATCTGTCCTGCAAGGATTCAAGTATCCTGTGATCAGAGTAGGAGAAGCTCACATGCAGAAAACAGAGAAGAGCTTAGGCTTAGAAGGTAGACAGTTACGGCGGCTATAGAAGGTTCTCCAAGGCCTTCTGAGAGCCTGCACTTCTCAGACACCAGAATCCAGACCGCTGGAAAATCTATGAATTAACCAAAATAATGAATGAGATACTGATTAATGCAGTTGTCTTTTTAAAATATTAATTTTTGTTTGTTTGTTTGTTTTTTGTGGGAGTGGTACTGAGGATTGAACCCAGGGAGTGCTGAGATATCTCCTCTCTCCTTTATTTTTTAAATTTTGAGACAGTTTACAATGTTAGCTGGGCTGGCTTTGAACTTGCAGTTCTCCTGGCTCAACCTCAGAATCCAGCACTTGAATAACTAGAAATATATTCCAGCAAATAGTATCAAGTTTTATATGAAAGTCAGTTGACATGCAGATGACTACTTGAAAAATGTGGTCCATCTTACAGCCTGGACCCTTGAGTGAGAAGGCATCTTTTCAAAGTAAGAGAAAATAAGGTGGAAGAGGGCTTAATAATTTGCCTTGAGTTAGTTATTTAGCATCCTTATTTTAAAAGATAGTAGTAGTTCAGGCTCAATATGTCCCACTGTCTGCTGCTGAGGACGTTTGAATTCCACAGAAACAGAAAGTGGATTAGTGGTTGCCAGGAGCTGGAGGGGTGGAATGGGGGGGGGGTTGATTGCCAATGGACAGGATTTGCTGATTTAAGTCAAGGTGAAGAGAAGAGACCCGCCTGCAGTCTTCATGGAGGTTAGTATCTCTGAGGGAGACTGACAGCTAAAACAATCGCTGCAGTGAAGAGGTGGAGGGAGCTGAGTCAGCAGCACCTCTGCAAGAAGTGACCTCTAATAATGAATAAGTCCAAGGGAGAGGGCTTGGTGCTCCAGCTCTGGTGCTCCTGGAAAAGTAAACAGAATATCCAAAGGCCCAGAGCACAGTGCCATGCACAATGTGTTTAGGGAACTGGGAAATGTTAGTCAACCCCACCAGGATGAAATCAGGGAGAATGCAATGAGGGGTCAGATCACACACGTGACAAAACAGTGGCAGCCATCAAGAGGTTCGGAGGAGGAGGAAGCCACATGATCTGCTTTAGTTCCTGGAGCATCGCTTCAGAATAGAGAATGAACAGGGGTAAAGTGAGGTGGGGACACTGGTTAGGAAACAAGAGTGCATAATCATGGCAGTGGTGATGGGGCTGGGGAGAGGCAGACAAAGGAAAGGTATTTCAGAGGTTGAGTCAACAGAACTTGTTAAGCAGGTGGAATGGGCTATCAGAGAAGGAATCCAGGGTTATTCCATGAGATCTGACATGAGACATCTGGGATCATTCAATGTCTCCTTCCTCTCACAAAAGCAGAAGAAATCTGGAAAGATTTCAATTCTAGAAACATTGGCCTTGCATTGCCTCTGAAGCTATCTAAATGAACATGTCTGTGAGGTAAGTGCCACATGTCTAAGCTCTGGAGAAGGGTTGGCTTGAGGACCATAGATCTGTGAATCATTGCTTTAGTTTGCATCTGAACTGTCTCCCAAAAGCCTGGTCTCCAGTGTAATGGGGAAGTCATGGAAACTTTAACAGGGGAGAGATGGTTGGAGGGAATTAAGTGGCGGGTACACTCTTGAAAAGGACTTGGGGGCCCTGGCCCTGTCTCTTTCTGCTGTCCTACCTCCACAAGATGAGCAAGCCTTCTCCATCCATCATGTACTGGTGCCATGAGGTACTGGCTAACATGGGCCAAGCAAATACAGAAAGAAGCCTCTGAAACCATAAGCCAAAACAAACCTTTCCTCCTCTAAAGTTGTTTAGCTCGGGTATTTGTTACAATGATGGTGAGCTGACTAACACAGAAATCAACCTGAAGATGGAAATGGAAGCCATAGTGAGATCCTGGGGGAAGTCAGATGAGGAGAGAATGGAGGCGTCCATGAAGATGGTGGAGTAGTGAACAGCAGGGAAACAGCCTCTCTGAGATTTGGTGTCTGAATGCTGGAATATAGCAATGTGAGGAAGACAAATAGAAAAGGAGTGGGTCCCTAGGACCAAGCAAGGATATGAAGTGAGAACTGAGCAAAGGGAGAGACTTCAAGATGAAGAAAGTGGTAAGCAGTGCCTTCTCCCCAGGCTCTGGCTCATTGACTGGGAGGGGCAGCTGAAATCTGCAGGTGTCCAGAGACTGCTGGTGCCCCAGAGGGCCCCATGAAGAAATGCACCAGTGGAGCAGAGCAGTGGACACAGCAGACTGCAGTGGCTGGTGAGTTTTTTGGTTTCAGACATCCCCCAGAAGTGGATGATTGACCGGTAGCCATCTTGGAGAAGGGTCAACTGAGCTCGGAACTGACAGCAGTTGCAGGCTCCATCTAGTGGCTCCCAGTGTTAGGGTGAGGTGGACCTGAGTTCACATCAGCAAGAGGTCAAGGAGCCAACTTCAAGCCTGCAGGAGAAGTGTGGAGGTGACAGGCTGAACACACTGAGTTCCAGCCCCACAGCCAAAAACCAGCCTAAACTTCAGTGGAACTAATGGTGCAGGCTTGCTGGGATTATCCATGACCCTGCCATAAATCTATAGCTAGTTTGCTGGGATTCACCACACAGATCTGGGCTCTGTCTGCCTAATCTCTACCAGTGACAGCACAGACATGGCCTGATGTGGATATTTTTTTCTTTTTTTTTTCTTTTTTCTTATTTGTTCTTGTTTTTATGTGAGTGTGACTATTGTTTCTAGTTGTCATTGTTCTGTTTTGTTTTTCTTTTTTCCTTCTCTTGCCCTCTTGTCTTCTCCACCAGTTTCCCAAAGTTTGCATAATCTTCCTTTGTCCTCCAGCCTTGCTTCTAATCTCTTCCTCTTCCTCTATACCTTTATTTTTCCCCCTGACTCCCTCTCCCCTTTTTTAATCGAGGGCTTATTTACTGACTATAACTTTCTGGTTTGTTTTAGATGTTGTTATACCACCAGAAGTCTAGTTCATAAGGTTAAGGGTAGCAAATGAGTAGCTACCAGTTTGTCATTTTCTAGTCTGTGTTTGAGAAGAGATGGAATCTTAGGATCCAACCACCAGGGAAAGAAAGAAGTGTGACCCCCACAGAAGGGTGGAGCCTGAGAAGCAGACCCAGGTGAGGCTGAGAGGAAGGAGCAGGTCCTGGGCTCGCTGTGCCTGTGAGCTAAGGAAGGAAGAGGTGGTGAGTGCTCCAGCGCTGAGGGAAGAGAGGTCAGTAGCACAGAAACTGAACATTTCTTTTGAATTTAGTAACAAGGAAGTTGCTGTAACTTGGGAAATTTCTGTGGAAACCTAAATTTCACTAAGTAACAAGTGGCTACTTAGTGAGAACTTGTTAAAGGAAAAAATAAATAGTATTAAAAAAAAAAAGAAAAGGAGAAAGAGAGAGAAGGGGAAGAAGAAAAGTTGAGCAGAATTAACGTAAGAGCTAATGAGAGTGGAAGTTACCAGGAAGAGGGGAAGTTGAAGATAAAAAGGGAGGGAGGGAGAACAAGAGCTTGGAGAAGGAGGAGAACAGAAGCCCTCTCTTAGCACTCGCCGTGAAGGATGATCGCACTCTTCTGGGCTTCCTGCCCTGGGTGCTCACAGGACTCACGGTTGCGTGGTCAGGGATTTACTAACTGGCTAACATCACAGTAATAGCTGGAATTATCGGTCACAGTGGGACTACTATTTCCACCAGCAAATACACCGAGCTTCCCTATATTCTGACCCCAGAGCTCCAGTCGTCAGGTAGTTACTCCCACCTGGGCAGAGCAGGATGTAAAGGGGCATCTGTGAAGGGCACTGTCTGTGCAGACAGGCAGGTTGAATGCTGGCGCCCGAACTGTGAGGAAAGTGAAGCAGCTGGAATCTGTGAAATGGTCCACAGAGAGAACGAGATTGCCTGGGAAAATATTAGATGATGGCTGCGTTGTTTTCAGGAACCAATACTGAGAGCTCGTGACTCTGCTGGAATCTACATCTGCAGGCCTGTGAGTTCTACAAGTCCAGCAACCGGCGCATCTCAGAGAGACCCAGACAGGTGCTTCAACCCAGCGCCAAAAGCCTGGCAAACACAATGGAGGGATGAGATGGGGCAAGGGTGACAAAGGCCGCTTGTAAGAGGCACCACAGTGATGGGCCACAGAGCCTGAACGGTGAAAGGTAAGAGGTGAAGACAGGAGCCAGTGATGCACAAGGGGACAGCGCCCTGGAGTGCGTCTCTGCACTGTCTTGGTTTCATCTCTGCAATCTGGCAACTCCCGTTCAGTAGCACTCGTTTAAAACATGCCCTTCAAAGCCAAAGCCCTCATCTTACGTGTCTTATAAAACCTCATCTTATACAAGCTCCAGCTCAATTTGACCATCAAAGGCTAGAGGAGCATTATCCTTCCTTAAGACATCATGCTTTCCAGATTGCAGCGTCCTGTGTCATCAAAACAATCTAGAATCATACTAACAACACAGGATGTGGAAGCTGGAGGACAGACAGGCAGGTAGGTCTTCAATACTTTGGTGGGCACAGTCTGCTCTGTACTGACATCGCCAGTGAATAGGCATGGGCATCCTGCAGTGGACACGACCACCCTTCCTCATCAGAAGGAATGTAACGGCCATGAGGACATTGTCTTCAAAATTATCAGCAGAGAACAACGGTATTAAGTAGCACAGGGGGAACTTTAGAGACTTCACCTGAAACCTCAAAATGGCTTTCACAGATGCTTTTCTTCTCAGAATAGTTTAGCCAATGGGAGAAGCCTCAGTTTTTAGATTACACAGATTTTGTTTGTGCTGCTTGATTCGAAGCCAATCCAGTGATGGGACTGTTGATGGCAACACCAGGAGAAAGCATAAATCTGCTGCTGGAAGATAAGCCTCGACAGTGGGGGAGCCAGCCCTTTAATTTCAAATGACAATGGGTGTTTGGGCTGACACCTCCATCCTTCTCCAGAACTTCTTCAGGAGTATACCTGTCAGAAAGTGCGTCACTGGTGGACTTCATCCCCATGCCACTTTCCTGTCACTTAAGCAAATCAGGCGGCAGTGCCCATGTTTTCATTTCTCCATATGTGCCCATAACAGGAATTTTCTTTGTGAATTAAAAACGTCATTTCAACGAGTAAAAGAATGACATTCTTGCATTTGCAATCATCGTGATTAGCACTAGAGTCAACAAATAGAACTCGCACTCACCACTCCTCTGGGCTTGGCTGGGAGTCCAGTTCACACCCGTAGCCTCTCTGACACTGTGGATGCCAGTCCTGCCCCTGACTTTTGGCCGCTGATGAGGCATGTGAAGGTGACTGGCATGTGAGTGGCACATCAGGGAGAGCACATTTCTTTCTCCAAATAAAGACCTCATTGCATTTTCCATTCACATAGCTGACCTTCCCCAAAACCAGAGAAAAAACCTATCAGTTTTATTTTATTTTTACTCTTAATATCTGCAGTGCTGGGAATCAAACCCAACATGTTAGGCCTGGGTTCCAGCTGAACTTGCCTCCCCGTCCCCCAACCTATTTTGTTTTTCCTCACCTTGAAATATTTGAACATAAGGTAAGAGAAGGAGATTTCGGTGGGAGTAGAAAGTCTGCAGATAATTTTGTTTCTTGTGTCACTCTTCGAAGTGGCCAGCAAGGGGAGTTATAGGAATAATTACAGCTGTTTGCGCTACACTTGCGAACACACCTCTAATGATTGATTATTAGTCACCGTGTGCCCTGCACCAGACTTTCCCTGTCACACAGGTTGTATTTTACTATGTAATGCCAGTCTAGTCTTCCTTTTCTCTCCTAATTTGCTGACCAAAAACTAGCTGTGAACTTCAAGGTCACAAACCTACTGGAATGGCGAGACATAGGAAATGAAATGAGCTTTCTGTGCTTGGGTGGCATAAAAACCTCATTGTAGCCACAAGTAGCCCAAACCCCTTAATGCGGATAAGAGAGCATTCAACTGACTTCAATCAAAAGGGACTTAAATGCAAGGGAAGTGGCCTTGGGGACAGCTGGCCAGGACTGAGCAGGGCATTGTTCTAAGTTCTACTGGGGCTTAGGAGATTGGCAGGGCACCTGCTGCTCTGCAGAGCGGAATGCTCAGGTCAGCCCTGAAAACGCCCAGGCCTGGGACACTCTGGGGCCCTGATTCCCCAGCCATCCAGCACGGCACTGGAGGTTCCCAGGTACGCAGAGAAAGGAAGAGCCCTCTGGAGAGGCGGGGGAGACATTTTCTACCCCCAAGAAGAGCCTGGAACAGCTCTCTTCCTTTTAACCTGTCCTTCATGCTTCCTTGCTCCGACCAAGGCTTTTCAAGCTCTTCCGGGAGCAATGCACCTCTGCCATAGTAACAGTTAATCAGTAACCACTGTCATGCATAAGGCTTCACTTCACTGGCTTAGTTTGGGACCAGAATCAGTGATTACGTCCCCTGCTTAGGTCTACTTTGCTCATTGCCATCCTGGCTGCTGAATAGTTTGTTGTTGATGGCAAAACAGACTACGAACCAGTAATCACTAATTTTCTCTCTTTGTGGAGGTCAGAAGTAGTCGATTAAAAAATATGTATATCTTTGGGAATAAAGCTGAGCAATAGAGCATGCTCTTGATATGTGCAAGGCCCTGGATCTGATTCCTGCCACCACTAAAATAAATAAAATAAAACATTTAGAAATCTTAAGTAAATTACATGTCCTGTGTTTTGCTTGTGCATAGACTGTGTTTTATACAGGAGAGAGTCTGGCCCTGGAAATAAGAGAGGTAGACTTTAATTCTGGCCCTGTGATTTATTAGCTATGTGATCTGGGGCAACTCATGTAATTTTGGAGTTTGACTGTGTTCTCGTCTACACAAATCAGGACAGTGGATGGGCAGGATCCCAGACTTGAAAGTCAGGCAGACCAGGATTTTAATGCTTGTTATTTATGTATTAGCTGGCTGACTTTAAGCAGTTGACTATTAACCTTATTCCAAAAGCTTTACAGTGGCAACATATGTGAAACTTTTAGCATTGTTCTTAGATCATTATAAGCACTCAATAAATAGTTATTATAATAATCATGACAATAATTATTAAAATTCTTGAGAACCTTTTTGCAAGCCCTAAAAATGTAATAACTTAAGCCTGAAGTGTTGAAGTCAGTTGCTGTGAATAAGCCTGTTCATTTGACCATGTGCTTCTTAAAGGAGCTTGCTTAGAAACATACTGAAATTACAGAGAATTTCTGGGCATGGTGGTGCATGCCTGTAATTCTGGCATTCAGGAGGCTGAGGTAGAAGGATTGTCACAAGTTCAAAGCCAGCCTGGGCTACACAGTGAGACCCTGTCTCAAACAATAAAAAATAAAAAGATAAAAAAGTATAGAGAACTTTGAAAAGTGTTTAGATTTTATTATATAGTACTATATAACATATTCCACAAACAATCTGATTCATAGGGTTGTAATAAACATAGTTATTATAATCCAGTTTTCTTTGTTTTTTTTATGGTGTAATGCCGATGAGGACATCTTTTAAGGGTTAGAGTTATTTAGCAGAATTACTATGAGTATAAGAAAAGAGAGAAGAGAGAAACTGGCTGTTTTTGATTTTTTTTTTTTTTTGTCTCTCTGACACAGGGTGTCACTACGCAGTTCACGCTGGCATTGAACTCACTTTGTAGCCCAGGCTGGCCTCAAACACATAGCGATCCTCCTGCCTCAGCCTCCTGAGTGATGGAATTACAGGCGTACGCCACAGCACCCAGCCTCTTTTCAATTTTAAAACTGAATATTCTTTTAAGCGCCAGGCATGGTGGTATGTGCCTGTAACCCCAGCACTAGGGAAGCTGAGGCAAAAGGATCAGCTGTGTTCAGTGTCAGCCTGGGATACATAAGGAGTTCAAGGCCAGCCTGAACTACTCAAAAAAAACAAAAAAAATTTTTTTAAGTACAATATTCTTGCTGGGAATGGCGGCACATGCCTGTAATCCCAGCACTTGGGTGACTGAGACCAGAGGGTTGCTGCAAGTTTGAGACCAGCCTGGGCTACAATAAGGAGACCCTGTCTCAAAAAAAAAAAAAAAAAATCTTTCAACTTACAGTTTTGAAAATATTCTCTTTATAATGTTCACGCTCACTTTAAAACTATTCTCAGGCAACTGTAATTAATGAGAAATGAGCTGTGTCTACTAACTCTACCTCTCTCTCTCTCTGAATAAGGCTATCATACTCCAGGCCCTGCTGTCGCTGCTGCGGGGATAGAGTGAATGAAATGCTCCAGGTGGTAGTTTTTGTTACCCTAAAAAAATCAAAGTGAAAACAGGAGAAGGCTATTTGGGGCAGACGGTCTCGGAGGTTTCAGTTCACAGCTGGGGCCAGTGCTGTAGCTAACCTGCAGTGACCAAACCCGGCCCTCCAAACCTGACCTTCTGCGGAAGTTAAGCTTCTGTCCGGGCGTCCACGTTAAGGAGGGCATGTGTGCTCTCTAGGGCAGCCCGACCACACCAGAGCTAAGTAAGCACGCGGTGCTGCCCGGAAATTCCCACCGGAAGTGAGGGCGACAGAGCGCAGTGCGGCACGGGACTTCCCGTCGTCCCCGGCGGAGACCGGAAGATTAGAAAACCCGGCTGTGGAAGCATAGGTGCACTGGCTCTTTTGTCTGCGGAAGATGGGGAGGGGATGGAGGACAGGAGACCTGGGTGTAGAACATGCGCAGGGAAAACACTGTGTCCCCGAGAGTGACATTTATAGATAATACTAAAGATATCTGGCTGAGACAGAAAGCAGAGGAAGAGACATAAGCCTTCATGGAGATACTTCAGATTGACAAAGGCCGTGCCACACACTTGTAATCCCAGTCCTCTGGGGGTGCTGAGCAGGAGATCACAAGTTCACACTCAGCCAGAACAACTTTGAGAGACTGGTCTCAAAGTAAAAAATAAAAAAAGAGCTGGAGATGTCTCTCAGTGTGAAGGTCTGGATTCAATCTCCAGTAGCACAAAAAGAAAGAAAAAAGAAAAGAGAAACAACTAACAAAAGAAAAAGTGGAAAGTATAATTTGTTGAAATGAACAAAACTAGGGCAAAAAAGAGGAAACCAAATTTTAAATTCAGCTGACCGATATAGAATAAAATAAACCACTCCCTCCCACAATCCCGCTTTTCCTTTCAGCCCCGGCCACCAGGCTGGTTCCTGCAAGGAAGCTGGTTCCTGCAAGGAAGCACGGCAGGGGCTGCGCCACCATAGGTGAGGTGGCAACTGAGCCCACAGGTCAGCATTCCCAAGTGTGTCCATAGGGTGGGCTTCAAGAAGCGCTCTGCTTGGCCACTTAAGGAGATCTGGAAATTTGCCATGGAGAGGAGGGCTCCAGATGTGGCTTAGGCTCAACAAAGCTGTCTGGGCCAAAGGAATAAGGAATATCCCATATCATATTCATGTATGGTTGTCCAGAAAATGTAACAAAGATGAAGTTTCACCAAGCAAGCTCTCTGTGTTGGTAAACTACGTTACCACATTTAAAAATCTCCAGAGAGTGAATATGATGAGAATTATGTTTCTTTTTTTTTTTTCTTTCTGTCTTTTTGAAATAGGATCTCACTATATGCCTTTCTGGATGGCCTTGAACTCACTTTGCAGCCCAGGCAGGCCTTCAATTTGCAGCAATCCTCCCGCCTCAGCCTCCCAAGTGCTGGGATTACAAAAATGTGAACCATGCCCAGCCAAGAACTAATTTTCAAATAAAGTTGTAACACTGCCAAAAAAGTAAAAAGAATAAGTTAAACCAAAATCTAAATTACACTGATTGATATAGAACACTAGATGTGATGAATGTAGCCATTTAAAAAAAAAAAAAAGACTGTCAGAATTGGTTAAAAAATAAATTCAGCAGTATGAATGCATGTGTATGGTCATGAATATCAAAAGAACCTATGCAAAGAAAAAGAAATGGGGGCTGGTGATAGTAGTATCAGACAAAATTAGGATGTAAAGCACCAAACAAGATGAAGAACATTAGGGAATGGTGTGAACTCTGTGAATAAATTCAAACAGTGTAAATTTTATTTATTATTTGTTTGTTTTTTTGTTTGTTTTTGGTACTGGGGATCGAACTCATGACCTTGCACTTGCCAGGTAGGCACTTACACCAGTGAGCTAAATCCCCGGCCCAAATTTTATTTATTATGAAAATAAAGAATGAAATTTATGACTGGGAATATAGCTCAGCAGCACAAGTGCCTGTCTGGCAAGCATAAGATTTGAATTGATTCCTGGTTAAAAAAAAAAAGTTTAGCATAGATTTAAGTATCATTGGAGAATAAAAATAAACCTAAAAACAATCTATCTTTAGAAACAAGAAAAAAGAAAACAAAATAACCAAAGAAATAAAGCAAAGGTAATTAAACTAAAAGCTGAAAACAGTTATGGTGTTAGGTACTGTTGATGTCCAGTTGACTTAATGTAAAGTACTGTGTTGCCTATGTTGTCCTGTTCTGATCTGCTCTGTACTGCCCCCTTTTGTTTTATTGTCTTTCAAATTAAAAAAAAAAAAAAAAAAAACAGGAGCTGGGGTTAAATTGCCTAGCCTATATTTAATCCCAGCATCAAAAATAAAATAAAATAAAATAAAATAAAACAAAATAAAATAAAATAAAAACAGAAGAGGGTAGAGATGTCAGTTAGTGGTAGAATGCACCTTAGCCCTGGCATCACAAAGTGGGGAGGGATAAATCTGGTTCTTTGCTGAGTAGTCTCCTTCTGATCTCCCCAGAGAAGCCGGTTCACACAGGGCATGCTTCCCTGCTATGGGAATCAGGAGAGGACTACTCAGCACGAAGACACATTCTGGTTCTTTGAAAAGTTCAGTGAAGGGCCGGGGATTTAGCTCAGCGGCATAAGCTCCTGCCTGGCAAGTGTGCAGTTGTGAGTTTGATCCCCAGGAAAAATTAAGAAGGAAAGAAAAATCATTGAAATCAACATCCCTCCAACCCTTTCTCCATCCTTGCACATACCACAGGAGCAGACTGTGGCAAAAGGAGGAGTGAGAAAGAGTCATCACCACAGATCTGAGAAATCGAGGAAGTCATTAGTAACAGCTTCATGCAGTTTTACAGCAGCAGTTAGAAATTTTCAAGGCAAGGAATGATTTCCTGACAAGAAAACGAGTAGAACTGACCCCAGCTGAAGTAGAAGGTGTGCATAGGCCACTTACTGTAGAAGACACTGAAAAAGTAGTTACAAAGCTATCAGAAAAACCCACCAGAAAAACCATATGGCTTCCCAGCCAGGATTAAAAAAAAAAAAAAAAGACTATGAAAAACTTAGTTACCTTTGCAGAAGAAATTCTACTAACCCACTTTATGAAACGAACTTCGGAGCTCGCACTCTATAGCTCAATGATAGGGCACTTATCTAGCAGGCACAATGCCCTCACTGGGTCCAACCCCAGCACCACAAAAAAATTGTAACATAGAAAAATATGATAGCGTTTCTGACTTTAAAGCAAACTTGAAAAATGTTTCCCTTCAAAGCTCAAGGGTTGCCAATGGACGGTATTGTAGGGGGGCTTTTAAGAGGCCATTTGCTCCTGCTTTGTGAACGGGATGAAGGTGCTTTTGAAAGAGGCTTCACACAGCGAGCAGCTATGCTCTTCAGTTCTCCTGCCCCAAACCTTCCTCCTGCTGCAAACGGTGCAGCCGATACTCACTGCGCAGCCAAACTCACTGGCACTTTCCAGTCTCCACAGCTGTGAGAAGTAAACTTCCATTCTGTAGAAATCACGTGGTCTCTGCTGGGCCTGGTGGCGCACATCTGGAATTGAGGCATTCATGAGGCCGAGGCAGGAAGATCGTAAATTTTAGACCAGACTGAGCTACATATCAAGTTCAAGGCCAATTTGGACTATCTACTGAGACCCTGTCTCAAAAACAAAAACAAACAAACAACAAAACACTCTAAAAGCCCTAAAATAACCTAGTCTAAAAATGTTTTACTGTAGAAACATACAATGAACTAAGATGAGAACATAGAGAAAACTACAGAGCACTCTTACTTGTGAATATAGTTGAAAAAAATGGAAATAAAATATTAGCAAATAAAATTTATGTAACCAAAGAACAAGTAGTCTATAACAGGATTCATTCCAGAAATACAAGAATTGTTCATTATCAAGTAATCTATTACAAATCTGTTGCATTTATAAACTAAAATAGAAAAATATAAGCATATCAGTTTAGTGGTACCTCAATTCACAAACTTAATTTTTTCTACAATTCTGGTTGCAAACTGAATTGGGTGAGGACTAAATCAGATTTTTTCTTGAGGTCAACGTTGTCCCTAACCATTGAATTTGATTCGATTCTTGCCCAATTTACTTTGCAAGCAGAATCAAGAGAAGACTTAATTTCATGAACTGAGGACCACTGTAAATGTTGAAAACTTTGGTAGAATTCACTAGTCATTCCTGATGTAATATCTCAGAAAAATAAGAATAGAAACTATGTAAATATGCTTAAGTTTAGCAAAACTTAGCAAGCAAATATGCCATAATGTACTACTGCAATAAAAAATGAGATATCTGGCCAGGCATGGAGGTGCATGCCTATAATCCCAGCACATGGGAGGCTGAGACAAGAGGACTGCTGTGAGTTAGAGGTCAGCCTGGGCTATACAGTGCCTTCAAGCACAGCCTGAATTACAGAGTGAGATCTTGTCTCAAAAAAAGAAGAAAAGAGGAGGAGGAGAGGAAGAGGAAGAGGAAGAAGGAGAAGGAGAAGGAGAAGGAGGAAAATGAAAGATATATACCAGCCAGGGATGGTGGTACGCACTTGTAATCCCAGCTACTGGGGAGGCTGAGGTAACAGGATCACAAGTTTGAGGCCAGCTGGAAAACTTACCCAGACTCTGTCTCAAAATGAAATTTAAAGGACAGAATTTAGCTCAGTGATAGAATGCTTGTTCAATCTGCAGCAACACACACACACACACACACACACACACACACACAGACACACACACACACAGAGACAGAGAGAGAGAGAGAGAGAGAGAGAGAGAGAGAGAGAGAGAGAAGGAAGGGAGGTAGGGAAATGAAAAAGACCCCTACTTTGTTACCAACACAAAATTTAGGCACAGTGGTACACACTTGTAGTTCCAGTGATATAGGAAGCAGAAACAGGAGAATCACTTGATCTAGGGGTTCCAGGCCAGCCTGGGCAACACAGCAGAACCTTGTCTGTAAGACAGAATAACAACAACAACAAAAACAAAAGGGAACATAAACATTGTGTATACCAACACAAAACAAATCCCAGGCAGACTCAAAACTTAAATGTAAAAACAAAACACGAAGAAGATATCACACCAAAAAATCTAGGTTATTATACCATGTTCGATCTAAAGGGTAAGGGCATACTCTGGTTTCTCTTCAGCTCATGTTCTGCCTCTTACTAAAGGGTAAAGGGATATCCCTTTCTCACTACGGCTGAAGAAGTGTGAAATTAATAGAAGCGAGAACTTGTTTAACTATATAACAATGGCAGTCTCTGTATGACGGAAAATATGACAAAGCCATAGACAAACAAGAAAACGTAATTTGATTCTTTAGTTTTTCACCTACGAGCATTATTTACTAATCAAAAAGTTAAGGCTGTTTTTATTGTAGAAAATAACAATGAGAACTGAAGACTGAGAGAAAGCTCTATACCCATAGGTGGTGCATGCCTATAATCCCAGCACATGGGATTATATGTCTGTTAAAATCCAGCCATTCACACCAGGTGCATTCTGTGCACATTTAGTTAAGACTTCTTCAACAGTCCTCTTGCTATTAACACTATTTAAAGTAGGCGGAGGACTTCACTCAACAGGTCTCCAAAGAAGCCTATGCAAGGATGTTCAGCATCAAAAATCATCGAGGAAGTACAAATGAGGATCACAGTGAGAGTCAGGCATGGTGGCACATGCCTACAATCTCACTGGCTTGGGACGCTGAGGCAGAAAGGTCACAAGCTGGAGGCCAATCAGGGCAATTTAGTGAGCCACTGCCTCAAAAAAAAAAAAAAATAGACATGGGGATGCAGCTCGGTGGTAGAGTGCCCTTGGGCTCAACCCTAGTATTTAAAAAACTCACAATGCAGTGCAGTTATCCATTGGATATCCTTTAAAAACAAAGCAACCTCCCCCAAAGCCAAAAATCACAAGACAACAAGTATCAGTGAGGGTGTGAGAGAACTGGAACCATTATGTCCTGGTGGGAAGGTAAATCAGTGTCACTGCTACAGGAAGCAACATGTCAGTTCTTCAGAAATGAAAAGTGAATATCAGTGATCTAAAACCTTCTCTTCTGGGTCTACACCGAAGGGTCAAAAGCAGTTTCCAAGAGAACATTGTGCACGCGTATTTAAAACAGCACTATTTACCATACCTGAGAGAGGAAATGGCAACCCACATTTCTCTTGGTGGATGAATAAGCAAAAGGTGATAATATACACACAGTGGAATATTATGTCTTTAAAAACAATGAAATTCTAACACATGCTGCAACGTGGATGAGCCTTGAAGGCCCTATGTTAGAGGAGATATGCTGGTCACCAAAAGACAAAGACTGAATGATTTTTTCCACTTCTCTGAAGTATCTACCACAGTCAGATTACGAGGGTCTGGGGACAGGTGGAAATGGGTAGGAGCTGATTAATGCAGTTTCAGTGTTGCAAGATGAAAAGTTGTGGAGATAGTTGCACAACAGTATGACTGTATTTAACACTATTAAACATTCACTTAAAATGGTTAAAATGATAAATTTTGTCATGTTTTGGCACAATTTAAAAAAATTCTGCACTGTAAATGTTTCACATATTCATAATTTTGACCATTGAGTTATGAACCTTGGGTCTACAAGTAAAGACTTGTGTGTCTCCAGTGTAGACTTCTCTTCTGGCACAATGATTAATATTTCTGCTGCCTACTGGACCTCTCTTAATGAAGTATGTTCCACTGGCTTTTCAAATTCATTATTTCCTACCCTGTCCCCTAGCCTATCCCATTCATGAATGAATTTTTCATGGATCCTTTTCATAAGGAACTAATCTTCTCTCTGATTTTATGATGGGTCATTTGAATCACATTTTATTTTGGTGTAAAAGTTTTATGGAGATATATGTTACCTACCTATTATATAAGCTATCCATTGGAAGCATTCCTTTCATGGCTTTTAGTATATTCTCAAGAGTTGTGCAACCTTTACCACAATCAGCTTTAGAATATTTTCATCACTTCCCTCTGCTCAGGAAAACCTCTGTACATCTTAGCTATCACCCCCCAAAACCTCATAATCTCCTCTAGCCCTAACTAACCCTTATTCTACTTCCTATCCCTGTAAATTTGCCAGTTCTGGACATTTCATATAAATGGAATCAGAAAATGTGAAGTCTTTTGTGATTGTCTTCTTTCATTTAGCACAATGTTTGGAAGGTTAGTCTGTGTCATACCATATCTCAGCACTTCACTCCTTCGTCTGGCTAAATAACATAGCATGGTACTAATGTACCAGTTAGAGTAATCCCAGCACTTGGAGGCTGAGGCAGGAAGATCGTTGCAAGTTTGATGCCAGCCTGAGCTGCAAAGTGAGCTCAAGACCCGCCTGAACTGTATAGCGAGACCCTGCCTCAAAAAAAAAAAAACACAACAAAACAAACAAAAAACAGTTTTTCCACTCATTAGTTGATGGGCATATGCATTTTTTCTACTAAGAATATTCACATATCCCCTTTGTGTGGACATGTTTCATTTCTCTCTGAGGTATATACCTAAAAATGAATGAATTGTTGGGTCAAATAGTAACATACATTTAACTTTCTGAGAAACTTATTTTCCACAGCAGCTGTACCATCTTACACACCAGGAATGCATGCAGGCTCTTACTTTTCTATACTTTCAGCAACACTTATTTTCTATTTTTAAAATTCTAGCCATTGCAATGGGTATAGAGTGGTATTTCATGGTTTTGACATGCATTTCTCGTGACTAACCAAGGGCACTCTTGACAGCTGTATCCAGAATTCATCCTGCTCTGGTACAAATGACAAGGTTTATATCAAGCATAATTTTTAATAGTTTTTTTAACATTTTAAATTAGGCAGGGTACTATTTTCAGAGAACACAGCCCCAGATGAAATCTACCTCTTTGCAAAAGAGACTCTATTTACATGAGCAGTAATTATTATAAAGGCATTTTTGATGTAGTAGAGTAAACTTCAAGGCAGCTCAGTGTTCAGGCTGTGGGGTGGATAACTGCTAGGCTACTTTTAGCCAGCTGTATAATAAGTGTAAAGAGCAAAAAACAGAGCAGAAGTAGCCAGGCATGGTCATACATACCTGTAATCCCGCCACTTAGGAGGTTGAGGCAGGAAGATGGCTACAAATTCAAGGTCAGCCTAGATTATAGTGAGGTCAAGGCCAACCTAAATGCATCATGGGACCCTGTCCTTAAAAAAATATAATAATAACAACAGCAACAATAATAAGAGGCTGGGTCTAGTGGCTCAAACCTATAATCCCAGCACTCAGAAGGCTAAAGCAGGAGGATTACCCATATGGTCAAGGCCAGCCTGAGCTACATAGTAAGTTCAAGACCATCCTGGACTACATAGTTAGACTATCTTTTAACAACAACAAACCCAAAATAATTAATAGAAATAATAAAAATAATTGGTTTTTTAAAAGTAGAGCAGAAGTATTTGAAAAACTTAAATTTTGGCCCCAAAAGAACCCTGCCTACAACTGAGGTCAAAGGAGGCAGAAGATATTAGCGTCATTAGAAAGAAACCAAATATTTTGAATTGGAACAAGAAGAAAGATGCCTTGATGACATCACAGAGAGTAACAAGACACCATCCATTTGAGGATCAAGTGTGGAAAAGTGTGACTCTTTCATTTGAGTAAAGAGCCCCAGGACTCCTGCTCAAGAAGGCCTCTTAGGGAATTGGTTCCCTGGGATTCATTTCACCATGCTCAGCCATGCAGGCACTCAGAGACCACTGCTGTCATGGCCTAAGGAGCTTTGCTACTGCTTTTGCTGGGCGCAGACATGGCATCATCCACAATGGTGCCATACAGAATGTTTATTGGCATACAGAATGTAAGAGTTGTAGGGTCATGGAAACTTGCACCCAGATTTCAAAAGAAGGTCTGGGAGACCAGGCAGTGTTCCCCTGAGCAGCCATGTGTGAAACTGTAGAAGGGAAGCCAGGAAACTGAAAATGTCCAGAATGTGGAATATCTGCTAAAGAAAGCTAGAGGTAGTGAGTGGAATCAGCCCAAGAGAAGCTGCTTGAGCTGCGATGGCAAGGCCATGGGATGGGGCTGCCCAAGCCTTTGAAAGCTCACATCTCACCACCATGTGTTCTGGATGCCACACATGGAGCTGAAGGACTCGATGTTTGCCCTACTGGGTTTTGGTCTTGCTTTGATTCTATTCTTTTCTAGCCTCCTGTTCCTCCCCTTTGGAATGGAACTATTTACCCTATACCATTATATATTGGAAATACATATTTTGCTTGTAGAATTTTCAGAGGCTGTAGAATTTCCTTAGTTGTAAGCCAAGAGTTTGCCTTGAGTCTCAGAAGACATTGGACTTGGACTTTTGAACAGTGCTGAAACTATTGGGGATTAATAGTAGTTTTGGTTGTTCATAGGACATTTAGGTCATGTTTGGCAGAATTATGACCTTATTTCCATTCAGAGTTAGGTATGGCTTAAGTATGTGTTTGGGTGTCAAGTCAACAAAGGGGCAGAAAAGTTGAATTGTCAGGTTGATTGGTTTGGGAAGTGCCTAGGGGATTAGTAAAGCACACTTTGGGTGTGTCTGAGTGGGTTGTGGAGGTGTGGCTTTGGGATCTGTGTCTGGTCCCTGACCTCTTCTTGTCTGGCATTGTTTCCCTGCTCTGTTTCTCAGCTGCCATCAACTAAGCAATTTTGCTCCACCACACCCTTCTGCCATGATATTCTTGTCTTGGTGTCAGCCAGCCATAGACTGAACCCTTTGAAATGGTGAGCCAAGCAAACATCTCCTCCTTAGGATTGTGTATGCCAGTTATTTAGTTCCAGTGATAAAAATCTGACCAATACATTTAACAATCATTTATAAAAGTAGTTACATAGTCATATTTTCCTATGACTCTGTACAGGAAACTAGCACATTTCTTTTGACTAGTACATGGTAGTATTCCTTTTTCAATCAAAAACATGATGAAATTATCTTCCCCCACCCATTAAATGAGATTTTAAATTTTGTTTTAAATTTTTGTGGGTTTTTTTGGGGGGGGGGTTGGTACTGGGGATTGAACTCATGACCTTGCATGTGCCAGGCAGGAGCTTATGCTGCTGAGCTAAATCCCCAGCCTAAATTTTGTTTTAACAAAAGAATCATTGCCTGAACAGTCTTGAAAGTCTCTTTCGTTAACTTTTCTGGTATTATTTTCATTGTTTGAGAATAATGACTTAATGGATATTATGATCATGGCTAATGATATTATTATTTTTGTTGATAACAATAGCTCTCTTTACCACTCTTTGTTTCATTTCTGCTATTAGGATGACAGTTTTAAAAACCAATATCAAAGATGAATCAAAGGTTGGTGATCCTTGGGACTTTCAGTATGGTCCAATCTGCATCATATATCACTGGGTTTTTCTAGAACATCATCTGTTGACCTCTAACTGTAGGTTCATTAAAAAAAAAGAAAAGAAAAGAATATTAGGCTAGAGACAAAGGGCTCCTAAATGAAGCAGCCTTTTCACAATTAAAGATGCTGGAAGCAGCCTCACTGTGGGCACAGATCCGCAAGATAAGTGCCTGTATTTTCCCTAAGATTTCTGAGAGGTTTCGCAGTGTACTATCTAAATAATTGTTTTTCTATGGCATGTCTGTTTTAGAAAAAGGTCTACTCAGGATCCAGAATCACCAGAATATATTTCAAAACACCGCCAGCAACCAGGAAACAGAGGGCAGAAGGATTCCTCTTCTGGGTAACCAGGATGGAGATTTGCAAGTGAAATGTCACAAGAGTTGACATCCCCAGCTTGGAATTCTTTCATTCAGGTAGTGGCTGTTTCTTTAACTCTGTATTAGTTGTTTTCAAATGTTGCAGGGAATGTTGGGCCCTGGGTCCACTGGCAGACTCCAGGCTGATTGTGAATGGAAAATTAAAATTTTCATTTCAACAACCTCTAAATAAAATGTATCAATTGAACATAGATATCTTGTGCCCTGGGTGAATCATTTGGGGAAGACAATAGCAATGTATGTGTCATGGTCACCCCCCAATTGACACATTTTGAAGTTTTGTTCTAGTTTTTTTTTCTTTTTCTCCTTGAAATAAAATGGATTTGGAGAAATAAAATAAATCATTTCTTTCTATTTCCATGAGAAACCACAGAAGCATTAGACACACCTGCAACTTTTCTCTAAGAGAAACCACATTACAGTTGTTGCAGGTATCTCAGAAATGTCACTTAAATGACTTCAAGTATATGATAACTTACTAAGGCCCAGTTTTACTGCTTTGTTTGTTAATAAGGAAGCACACACAAACTAGATATTTTAAAAATTGAAAGCTATATCAGTGTAGTTTGTTTTAAAATCATATATACATTTATTTTTTTCCACTAAAAATATTCATCAAGGGGCTGGTGGTGTAACTTCCTGCTACTGTGCATGGTTTGGATGCTTGAGTTCCTTGGTTCAATCCCCAGCACCAAAAAAAGTATATAAGAAACCATTACTCTTTGAGCAAGTAAGAGATCCCGACGCAGAAACAACGAGGATCCTGGCAAGCGAGGGCTTAGGTTAGCAGGCCTGGATGTGGGGGACAGCTGTGCTAGCTCGGTATGGTTGGTGAAAGTGCCCATCCTTGAAGGAGTCTCTGCCATTTTCAGAATCCAGCAGATTGGGAGATCCTGGCCCACTCCAGTCCAGAGCTGATCCCGACAAGAGAATTCCTGCTGCCAACTAACTTGAAAACCTAGCTGAAACTGCATCTTGTCAACACCTACCCAAACTAGATTAGAATGGCACGGGTGGCCCTTGGCCAGCACTGGTTCTTCTGGATGTTAGATTTTCACACTTCAATCAAGCTTTGAGTTGTGGACCGGCAGAACACGCTATGCACCCTCACCTCATCGCCACTGTCACCACCTTTATCCCTAAACTTGCCACTAAGTGCTCTGGCAATAGTATCAACATAGTGGCCACCCCAACCATAAACCAGAAGTAGGAAATACTGACGAAGCCAGGAGTGGTACCAGCACCATCAATAGCAATGGGAAGACAAAACGATCAATTGTTCAGGGAAAAGTCAATTGTCTAACCTGGTGGCTCAACTAACTGGCCACATTTCAGATGTAGCTTTATGGCACACAGAAAGTGATTGTGCAGGTTAAAGGTTCGTTCAGCTTGCTGCACATTAATTTCCTCCAGGTCTAGCTAGTATTTCTAGTTTTTTATGTTTGTAGAATGAGAGTTGAAAAAGCAAAAAAAAAAAAAAAAGTTTCCTTGTTCTGCTCATTTTGAACAGAAATACTGTGTGTGACCAAGAGTTTGCCAGCAAGCTGGAACTGTCTCTGGGATTGATGGTTTATTTAAATTTTAGTACAAGAGATACTGCCTAAAGAAGGAGTCTTAAAATAGAAGCCCTGGTGGCCAGGAGTACTATCGCACCCCTGTAATCCTAGCATTGGGGAGGCTGAGGCAGAAGGATCTCTAGAATTTGAGGCCAGCCTGGGCTACAAAGTGAGTTTAATGCCAGGGTGAACTGTATAGTGAAACCCTGTTGCAAAAAGAAGAAAGAAAGAAAGAAAGAAAGAAAGAAAGAAAGAAAGAAAGAAAGAAAGAAAGACCCTAATACCCAAGCCCTGGGACTTTCCTTACTTAAAGCAATACTGCAGGGCTGATTTCTTTGACCTGAAACAAAAGTAGTGGGTGAGAAACACTCATGTGAAGCCTTTTCCATGTGTGGGACAATTTGATAGACACATTATTGCAAAAATATTTTTCAGATTATATTAGTGTGCTTTGCAAATAATAAGGGAAAGTTTACCAATTTGCATTTGCTTGCTGCATAACTCTTTATATTGAAAGCTCCTTAAGCAAAAGAATTACATAATCAAATAACATTAGTTTTCTTTGACCATTCTTTCAGGGGGTCGGCATGTGGAGAGATCACAGGTATGAGATGTTGCCAGCAAGAACAGCGCTCTAGCGTGGGTCTTCTGCAAGGGGTGCGGCTGCCCTTTGCTTTGCATCTGAGATGTTAAACAACACCAGTTAGGAAATAGCTAAGAAAACAAAATCTAATATCCCAGCTAAATGTATTAGACTTACTTCTTGCTGTCATCCCCTAAACAAGAGGTATAACAACATTTGCACAGCATTTACATTGACCTGGGTATTATAACTAATCTAGAGATGATTTAGAGTACGATATATAGATGGATGCAGGTAAGCTATATACAAAATTTATATGAGACTCGAGCATCCATGGATACTGAGGAGGGACTGTGTAGGAGAATTTATTTACTACAAAGTCTATATCTTTGTATATTCTATGTATTGGGGGCCATAGAGGGTATAGTACATGTTAATCCCTGAATAAATATTGAATTATATAAGATAGGAGAACAGTTAGCAAACCTTCAAAGTAATGGTATATTAAATATTTGCATATTCATACATACATATTTTTATATATTTACATATATGTATATATTTTTAGTGGGGCTTTGTGTGCATGTGTGTGGTTTGGTTGTGTTTTATGAGATTCAGACTGGCCTTGAACTCACTATGTATCCCAGGCTGGCTTTGAACTCATGGCAAACCTCCTTCTTCAATCTCCTGAGTACTGGAATTGCAGGCATGCACCATCATGCCTGGCCTATTTTTAAATGAAAGAAAATTTTTAGAGCAGTGTTAGGTTCACAGCAGAATTGCAGGAAAGGTACAAATGTACCACATTCCTCCCCTGTGGGAAAGATACAGTACAGAGATATCCATGTTCCCTGCACTAGTGTGCACACCCCCATTACCACCAGGTGGTATCTTCTACCAGGCCGGTGCATTGTTAGGAACGTGAGCCTACACTGACATATCAGTAGTACTCAACATCTGTTCTCCATGAAGCTTCTCTTACCTGTGGACAATAATATTGATTTGGGCAAACATACACTGTAATAACATGTATCTGCCATTCTACTACCTCATGGAGAATTCCCACTAACTTAAAACTCTCTAGGCTTTACGTATTCATCTCCCCCGCACTTCCTCCAGCCTTTGGCAACTGTAGATCTTTCTACTGTCTCCATACATTTCTCCTTTACATCAAATATGCTGGGAAAGGTTCTTTAATTGTGAGTACTGTATGGCCTTAAGATTCCTCCCAGCTGTACCATGGAGCAAGTCTTTTCCTTCAGTTTGTCATGATGTAACGGTACAGGGAAATGAATTAGAAGTATAGTATCTAGGAAAGGTGTTATGAAATGTAATCACATAATTTATTAATATCATGTATACTCCACAATTGAAATATTTACATATTTATGCATATGTGTATGTATATGTATGAGAGAGGAGACCAAGGTGGCAGGACAGTAAGCAGCAGAGAAAACAACCTCTCTGAGAGTCACCATTGAGACACTGGAATATAACATTGTGAGGAAGACAAGAAAGAGGGAAGTGGGTCCATCGGACCCAGAAAGAATCTGAAGCATGACTCAAAAACCAGCTATACCTGAAAGATACCTTAGAGAAGTAGGCTTCACCTAGGGATCCTAGATAGTAGCAATAAAGCAACCCAGCATAGGCAGTTTACAAGCATCACCCCAGGAATTAAACTTAAAAAAGAAAGAAAAAATGAGAAGATACTCAAAACAAAATGCAACCCAAGACAGCAAGTTCATTACAGGCAAATCCAGAGGGCAATGAGGTGGGAAATCTGAAAGCCTGCCACCTGGGCACCTTGAAGTGATAACAAAAAAGCAATTGAATGAGGCTCTGGAAAAAATGAAATCAGAAATAATCTCTCAGATAACTAGAGATTACCAAATTACACACCATGCTTAATGACATCAGAGCAGATCCATACAAAAACAAGTAGATGAGCTTAAGAAAATTATGGAAGCTCAGCATACAAAAGAAATGGAACCCATAAAGCAGATTCAAGCCAATATCCAGGAGGATTAAAAACTCCATTAAAAGTATTCAAAGCAGATTAAGCCAATGTGAGGACAGGATCTCAAATATTGAAGACAGGCTTGCAGTTAGGCTTGCAGGAAAAGAAAGATTTCTCAAAATTAACAAGGGATCATGAGAAGTCAATCCAGCAGCTGCTAGAGGATACAAAGAAGAATAAATTAAGATTGATTTGAGTCAATGGAAAGCAGGAGATACACAAATAACATTAAAAAATATTCACAAATGTCATGACAGAAGACTTTCCTGGTGGATAAAAAGAATTTGACATGCAGATAAGTGAGGCATATAGAACCCTAATTAGCCATGGTCCAAAAAATTCTACAGCCAGGCATATCATAATCAAGATTCCAGAAACTCAACACAAGAATAGAATCTTAAAAGCTGTTAGGGAAAAGAAACAAATCACCTATAAAAGAAAGCCCATCAGAATCACAGATGAGCTGGGGAAGCATGGGGTTGTGATTTCAATCCCTGGTACAAAAAAAGAAAGAAAGAAAGAAAAAGAAAAGAAAAGAATCATAGCTGACTCCTCAGCACAAACTGTCAATCAAGGACAGCTTGCAATGAAATATTTCAAGTTCTAAAGAAAAACAGCTTTATGCTGGAGATTTAGCTCAGTGGCATAAGGCCTGCCTTGCAAGCACATGGTCGTGAGTTCAATCCCCAGTGCCAAAAAAAAAAAAAAAAAAAAAAAAAAAAAAAAAAAAAAAAAAAAAAAAAAAAAAAAAAAAAAGAAAGAAAAGAAAAGAAAAAGAAGAACAACTTTAACCCAGATTGATGTACCCTAAAAAACTATCTTTCAAAACTGATGGGGAAATAAGATACTTTCATGATAAAAAACATCTGAGGAAATTTATAACCACCAAACTAGCACTCCAAAATGTTCTCCAGGACATTCTAGTAAAAGCTGATGACTACAGCTCCATGAACCTTAATAGAAGGAATTCACCAGGCAAGGCAAACAGAGGGAAGGAAAAGAAAAGGGAGAAAGCCAAGAACAGGAAAATAACATGACAAGGATAAGTCAGTATATATCAGTTATAACCATCAATGTTAGTGGTCTCAATTCACCAGTCAAAAGGCTAAAGGAATAGATCAAGAAGCAAGATCTGACAATATGCTGCTTACAAGAAACACATTTAATTAAAACAAAATTCATAGGCTGAAAATCAAAGCATGGAAAACAATACTCCATGTGATAGGAACCGAGGAAAAAGCAAGGGTAGCTATTCTATTTGCAGACAAAGTGAATTTCTTTATTTTTTTTTTCTTTTGTTTGTTTGTTTTTGTCTTTTTGAGACAGGGTCTCACTATGCAGTTCAGGCTGGCCTTGAGCTCACTGTGTAGCCCAGGCTGGTCTCAAATTTACAAAATTCCTCCTGCTTCAGGCTCCCAAGTGCTGCGATTATAGTAGTGTGCCACCACACCACAAAGTGAATTTCAAGCCAAGACTGATTAAGAGAGATAAAAAGGTCATTACATCCTCATAAAGGTAATGATCCAAAAGGAAAAAATAATAATCATCAATGTACATGCAAAAAATATCAGTGCACCCAACTATATAAAACAAATACTAAAAGACATGAAAAATCAAATAAGCCCTAACACATTATATTGGGAGAACTCAATACCCCACTCTCAAAAAAAACACAGATCACTTAGACTAAAAATTAATAATGAAATATTAGAACTGAACCAAACATTTGAACACATGAACGTAGTAGATATCTATAGAGTGTTCTACACCATGACATCAGAATACACATTCTTCTCAGCTGCACATGGGATGTTTTCCAAAATAGACCACTTACTGGCCCATAGAACATGCTTAAGTAAATGGAAAGGAATTCAAATTATTCCACACATACTATCAGACCACAGTGCAATGAAACTGGAAATCCATGGCAAAAGAAACCACAAGAACTTCATAAATACTTGGAAATTAAATAGCATTCTGCTGAACAACCAATGGGTCATAGATGAAATTAAAGAAGAAATTAGACAATTTTTACAGTTGAATGATAAGAACAACGCAATATCGTTATGGTTTGTGTTTGGATGTCCCTCTATACCCTCATGCAGTCATGGGGGGGGTGTTCAAAGGCGAGTAAGTCTAGCATTTGTGATTGGTCTTTCTCTAGCCCTAGGATTGGTGGTGTGAGTGCTGCATCCCCCATGGTTGGGTAGACAGCATACAATACAAGGGAAGGAAGGAGGCACACTCTTCCCTATTTGCTCTTTTCAATTTTGATACCTGCCACCCTGCCTTGGAACCAGCTGATTATGGACTGAAACATCCACAAACTGTAAGCTAAATAAATCTTTCCTTCCTTCATTTTGGGTGTCAGGTATTTTGTCCCAACAATGAGGGAAGCAACCAAGACAAACAAACCAGAACTTACGGGACACAATGAAAGAAATCTTAAGAGGAAAATTCATAGCAGTAAATACCCACATCAGGATATCAGAGTAAGTACCTATAAACAACTTATAGGTACTCAAACCTATTGAAGTTGATGAACCTCAAACTTCTAGAAAAAGAAGAGCAGGCTAAGCCAAAAGCTCATACAAGGGAGGAAATTATAAAAACCAGAGCATAAATTAATGCATTAAAGACTAAAAAAAAAAGTCAATGAATTGAATAGTTGGCTCTTTGAAAGATGAAATAAAATTGACAAAGCCTTAGCCAACCTTATGAAAAAACAGAAAAGATTCAAATACACACAATTAGAAATGAAAGGGGTGAAATCACAACAGATCCTGCAGAAATTCAGAAAATCATCTATATCTACTTTCAGCTTTGATAAATCATATATATCTAGGTATCTATCCATTTCTTCTGTATTTCCCATCTCATTAGAATATTCTATATGATTTATCAAAGCTGAATAAACAAGATATAAAAATTCTAAATAACATCAATAAATGAAATCAAAGATGTAATTAAAAACTTACCTACAAAGAAAAGCCCAGGCTCTGACAGATTCACAACTGGATTCCACAAGAAATTTAGAGAAGACCTAACACCATTACTTCTCAAACTCACTAGTGAAATTGAAAGGGAAGCAATACTCCCAAAGTCATTCCTGGAAGTAAGCATTGCTCTGATACCAAAACTAGAGAAGGACCCAACTAAGAAAGAAAATTATAGGCCAATTTCCCTAGTGAACATAGATGCAAAAATCCTCAATAAGAAACTGGCAAACAGAATGCAGCAAATTGTCAAGAATATTATATACCATGTGAGATTCAACCCAGGGATACCGGGATGGTTCAACACACATAAATCCATAAATGTAATACAGTGTATTAACAGAGTCAAGGGCAAAAATCATATGATCATCTCAATAGATGCAGAAAAAGCTTTTGACAAAGTCCATCAACAATTCATGATAAAAAGCCTACAGAAAATTGGAATAAATGGTTTTTATCTCAATCTGATAAAAACCATCTATGTTAAACCAACAACCAACATCATGCTAAATGGGCCAAAACTGAAAACTATCTCACTAAATCAGAAACAAAACAAGGATGTACACTGTCTCCACTCTTACTCAACATAGTTTTAGAAACTTCATCTGGAGCAGTTAGACAAGATAAAGAAATAAAAGGAATAACCATGGGAAAGGAAGAAGTTAAATTGTTGTTATTTGCAGATGACATGATACTCTATTTAGAGCACCCCAAAAATTCCACTAAAAAACTACTGAATTTAATAAATAAATTCAGTAGTGTAACTGGATACAAAGTCAACACTCAAAAATCAATAGTCTTCCTGTACATGAATAATAAACTCACTGAGAGAGAAATGATATTGATATTCACAATATCATTTAAAAAAAATGAAATACCTAGAAATTCGTCTAATGAAGGTTGTAAAAGACTTCTGCCTTGAAAATTACAATACTCTAAAAAAGAAGATTGAAAAGGATATTTAAGAATGGAGAGTGGCCCTGAAGCAAGGCCAGCAGATTGCTATAGCTGCTGGTTTCAAACAGGAGCCTAAAGAGAATTCTTTCTGTGGTCTGTTGGCCATTTCAGAACTTTGGAAATGGAATGGTCAATTCATCAGAAAGAAATAGCAGGTGAATGTGGCAGACTTTCAGCGGCCTGCAGGAAAGAGACCCTGGCGCTTCGGGACCTGCACCATGCGGTTGACTCTGGGTGCCAGGAGAACAAAGAGCTCCTTCCCTCTCTGGGGGGTGGGGCAGCTGTGAGCCTGCTGGCCCAAGGGCTGAGAATCAAACATCTCATGTCGTCCTGTCCCCCATCCCATACCCCCCCACCCCGCTTAGCAAGTGGGAGCCAGTGAACTACACATCTTGTGAAAAGACTGGCTATGTTATTTAGTGTGAACACCTGTATGCAAAGATATGGACAAACATTTGGAAGAAAACAAGAGACAATATGACAGATAATGAAGATCTCTGGTTATCTAGTTTTGAAATTTATGCTTTCTTATGTCCTGTTCCGTTCTGTTTGTTGTGTTTAATTTTATCCCCTTTAAAATAAAATTTAAAAAAAAAGAATGGAGACATATCCCATGCCTTGGGTAGGAAGAACTAATATAGTGAAAATGGCCATATGTCCAAAACCATTATACAGATTTGATGCAATCTCAATAAAAATTACAGTAGCATATCTCACAAAATTAGAAAAAACTATCCTAAATTTCATTTGAACCAGAAGAGATCTAGAATAGCAAAGGCAATCCTGAGTAAGGAAGGCAAAGCAGGTGGCATCCCAACCCCTGACTTGACATTATACTGTAAAGCTACTGTGATAAAAACACCATGGTACTGGCAAAAAAACAAAGCAAACAAATAAACAAACAAAAACCAGACCTGAAGATCAGTAGGACAGATTAGAAGATGCAGAAACAATTCCAGACACTTTAATCCACCTTATCTTTGACAAAGGTGTCAAATGCCTTCACTGGAAGAAAGATAGCCTCTTTAATAAATGTGCTGGAAAAACTGGCTCTATGCATGCCAAAGATTAAAGTTGGATCCCTATCTTTCACCATGAACTAAACTAAATTCAGAAAGGATCAAAGATCTAAATATTAAAATGGAAACATTAAATCAATTTAATGTTTCTATTTTAACGAAAGATGGGATGGGTAAAACACTTGAAGACACTGGTGTAGGCAAAGACTTTATGAACAAAACCCGGATTGCACAGGAACTGTCACAAAGAATCAACAGCTGGGATTTCACCTTACAAAAAAACTTTTGCACAGCAAGAGAAAGCACCAACAAAGTGAATAGATAACTCACAATGTGGGAGAAAATGTTTGCCAACTGTTCCTCTGACAAAGGATTACTATCAAAAACATATAAATATCTCCAAAAAAATCAGCTCTATCAGATTAAAAAGCCCAATCCAAAAATGGTCATTTAAGATGAATACATACTTCTCAGATAAAGTAATATATAAACAGCAAATAAATATATGAAAAAATGTTCAACATCACTGGTCATTTGAGAGATGCAAATTAGAACAACACTGAGATTCCACCTCACTCTAGAAAGAATGGCTAATATCAAGAAATCAACTAATAACAAATGCTGGAGGGACTGTGGGAGAAAAGGAACTCTTCATTGCTGGTGGTGCAATCATTGTGGAAATGTGTGGAGAGTCCTCAAAAAACTAGGATTGGAGGTCCCATTTGACCTAGCTATCTCCTAAACATCATACCACAGTGATATATATGCTCCCATGTTTATAACAGCACAATTTGTAATAGCTAGATCTTAGAAACAACCTAAAAGCCCATTGACTGAGGAATGGATAAAAAAGATGTAGTACTTTTATGCAATGGAGTACTACTCAGCCATAAAGAAGGACAAACTTGAGACTTTTATAGGTAAATGGATGCAACTTGAGACCATACTCATAAGTGAAATAAATCAGACATGAATGTGTAAACATTGTGTGGTCTCACTAGTATGAGAAGCTAAAAGAAGCAATATATGTATATGTATATGCATATGTATATAATATAGTATATGTATAATATTACAGTATATGCATAGTATGTATATACTGTAATATATGCATAGTATATACAATACATATATGTATAATTTTATGCATATACTTATTTATGTATATGTATTATATATAATAGAGTTACAATAGTTATACTACTGGTTTTTCTGAGTTCATTGAAGAGACAGGTTTGCTCTGGTATTTGGACAATTGGACGCAAATGTCTTGTGCTCTGAATGAATGATTTGAAGATAGCAATATGCAATGTATGTATCACTGCTGTCCCCTGATTGTTGTGTTTTGAAATTTTGTTTTTTTTTTACTTTGAAATAAAATGGACATAAAAAAATAAAGTAAAGCAGCACTGAATGGAATTTCAGTATTAACTTTCTTTCAAAATAGAAATAATTCCTTACAGAGAAAAATTAAAGACAGATAATAGAAAACAGGGAGATAGATCCCCATCTTTTGCAAATGGAAAGGGTAGATTAAGAGATCCAGGGTGGGGAATTAAAAAGTATTAAGATATGCTATGTACCAACTCGCCATGATGAGTGTACTCATTATGTTCTACAAACACTCACTAATAAAAACAAAATTTAAAAAATAAGATTTTGTTTGTTTGATTGCTTAGGTTTTTTTGAGATAGGATCTCACTACATAGTTCAGGTTGGTTTTGAACTCACTGTGTAGTCCAGGCTGGCCTCAAACTCACAGCAATCCTCCTGCCTCAGCCTCCTGAGTGCTAGGATTGCAGGCGTGTGCCACGACGCCCACCCTAAAAAATAAATTCTATGAAAAAGTTTTTTAAAAGCAATAACTCTAAATGGTGGGATCAGGGGTGATGTCCTTGTATGCAGCATTTAGTTAACTGAGGAATTAACTAATTCAAGAAAGGTCTGAGGGCTCGTAGGTAGGAAAGATACAAGACTGATCCGTTCACACCGAGGCAAGTGCCCATCCGAATCCTTCAGGGCTTAGGATACCAGGTACCACAAGGAACAGAAAGAGGACCCAACCCTGCAGGAGCAGAGAGCAGAGGACAAAGTCCAGCAGGACCCTTCTGGTCAGGAAAAGGAGTTTGACTTTCTCTTTAGAGCAAGCGAAAGCTTTAGGTTGAGGACGTGGAGGGGTAATGACAAGATCGAACCTTGCCTTTTAAAGAATCCGGTGACTGGAAAAAAACGTGACTCACGCACAAGCTCTTCGCAGAACAAATCTTCACCGCGGTGCACAGCACAGAGCCCCAAGACGTTTCCCAGCACAGCAGCTGGGAGGAATCTAGGAAGTCAGATCCCATCAGCGGCTTGCACTCCGCAGTGCAGCGCTAGCCTCGGGAGCCTGCAGCCTGCTGGAGACCAGCGGTCCCGGGCGCCTCTCTCAGCCCCCTGAGACGTCATAGCGTGAAGGCCCTTGGCCAGGATGAAAGGAAAATTCAACAGCGGCGAGGAAGGGGTCTCTATGCATTTTTGGACTTTGCGTTACTATGGAAACCTTCATAGTGAGAGATATTCAATTACTGATGTTTTTATGCCACAGATACATTGAATATCTGTGGTCATTTATTTGAAGCCCCCCCCCAAAAAAAAAAACCTCACAAAAACAGAAACGGAAGGATTCACACAGCCCTGGTGACTAGTTAAAATTACGTCTCTAAAACAGTGCAAGCCTATAGTCCCAACACTCAGGAGGCTGAGACAAGAGGACCCTCACACATTCCGGGAAGCCTAAACTGCACAGCGAGTTAAACACTGAAGGCCAGCCAAAACCACATAGTGAGACACTATCTCTAAAAAGAAAAAGAAAAAAAAGTTTGGTGTGTTAAAGTGTAAGGTTATGAAAGAAAATGTCATCATCTTTGTTGAGAAGTATGAGCAAGACTGTACCCCTAGAGTGACTTGTCCTTTGCATGCCTGGCATTACCGGCTATACGGAGAGAGGCTCCTAGGATGGCCTGCTCTTTCTGGGGAAAGGGTGAATAGGCAGAGGCGAAATATGAAACCAAAACCCTGGAGCAAGTAGAATTAAATGATCTGTGTGTTTCTTCCCTGTTTTAATAAGACTCCAGGCTTATCAAAGAAAAAAATCTAAAACTAATCTAAATCTAAATCTAAACTTGGGTGGCTGATTCTGAGAATTAGCTAAGCCCACGTGCAGTGTGACAGCACAGCGTCTTCTGCGGCTCTGTGTTCCGTTTCCTAGGAGTCACCACACAGCTGGACAAACGTTTCCTGACACAGAGACTCCTTCTGCAGGCTCGAGGTGGAAGGGGAAGAGGGTGGAGTCCTTCCTAGAAGGAGGCCTTGGGTAAAGAGGTTGGCAAAGCTAATGTAGCTGAAATGAAAAAGCCAACAGGAGGACCTAGGTTCCTCTAGGAAGTCCAGGTGACTGCTCACCCTGTCCACCTAGTGAGGACCTCCAATGGAATACTGCCGCTGAAACTAGTGCACATGCAAGGGTTTCTGGGAACCCACTGATTTCTACTGCGTGGCTGAGTAAGACTCACTCTGGTTGGGAGGAGAGCACTGTGCATCTGCCACCCTGCCTGGGTCACCTGCAATCATCATCCTGTCCCCCTGCAGCTGAGAACCCTAGGGTGCCAGCTCTTGCCCTGACCCCTGGTCACTCCTATCTTCATCCCTGAGAGACCACATCGGCTCTCATGGTGGTTTAGTCAGGCGACACCTGAAGCCTGTAAGATGGAATATCCACGTTGTCTAATCAGTGCTTGACAGATTCCTGAAAAATAGTTGTTGATAACTTCCTTCAGTGTCCTGGGACATTTTACAAAGAATCATTGTCAGTGTTTCAGAGAGGGAGAGAGAGGGAGAAATGAGATAGTTATCTACATTATTTCTCCATTCTAGTATTGCATGTTCTTGGAAGCCAACCAGATTTTGAGCAGGGTTTAAAATGTCAGCTAGAACACATTGAACATATAAGTACAGGCATTTGGCATTTTGTGGCTTACTTATATGAGCTGGGCTTGGGGTTATTTTGTGTGGGGGGGTCACTGCTTCTCATGGTATAATTCATGGCCTTTAATAAATCTTTCCTTACTTTCTCCCTGAATTTGTGCCCTTTAGTGATTTTTGTCCATATCCAGGGAGTTGGGCAGTATACCAGTCTATTTAATTGAGTCTTGTTTGGAAAAGTTCTACTAAAAAAAAAAAAAACTGCCATAAACAGAAATCAGCCATCAAATTACATACATTGCCCTACACCATGTGAAAATATAAATGAAGCAACAATTCCTCTCAAACCTAAATTCACAACCTGAGAATTTGTTCTGAAACTGAACAAGCATGTAGAGTTTCCCAGTGAAGATGAACTTGCCCAAATCAGCCCAGAGTAGCATTATTTGGTTTGAAATTCAAATGGACAAGAATGTTCTCTTTTGGACAGAGAAAAAAAAATTCTCTGCATAAGCTGCAAGCCAAGCTGCCAATTCACATCTCGCCCTCACCCACTTGGGTATGGCTGGAAATGCTCCTGATTCAGCCTATGAGTCAAGAGTGCAGGGGTCTGGGCCACTTCTTGGGCCTGAATTCTGGCTGAAAACAGCTCTCCAAACCCTCTGCACTAGTCTCCCTGATGGGTGCTGAAACCCTATGACTTTTTTCCTAATATATTAAAAACTATGGCGGGCTGGCACCGTAGCTCAGGGGTACAGTGTTTACCTAGGGCACAAGACCCTAGGTGTGATTCCCAGCAACGCAAAAGCAAACAAATGAACAATAGCTCCCGTCAACCTCTGGGCTCCTTTCTTCTGCCGGGGGACTTTCCTGTGTCCAGGGCCTGTGAGTGGTCACTGGCCCAGCTGTCCTCCCTCTGTGTAGTCCTCAGGATTGGAATCCCGCCAACAACAGGGAGTTCCTGCTTTCTTGGCTCAGCATAAAGGGTCACCATGGCTATGTGCTTGTAGCTCCTGAAGAATTTCAAGTACCTCTCCACACACGTGGCTCAGCCATAGGGACAGCATTTTATATGTGATCAAAATGCCATCGCTGTACCGTCACACATGCACCGTTAGAGTTGCTTATATAATTGCTGAAGCAGGGCTGGGGTTTAGCTCAGTGGCATAATTACCTGCCTGGCAAGCGTGTGGTCATGAGTTTGATCCCCAGTACCAAAAAATAAAAAAAAAAAAAATTGCTGAAGCAAAAGTGATATGAAACTCATGATGACACATTCAAACCTGGTCTGTGATAACGATAATCCCCTGCCTCAAAGCTGAAATGCACTGTAGTTGTCTTCTAAAGATAGAGTTTGTATATCCCCTGTCAACTTTGGAAAGGTGTAAATAGACCCAAAAATAAGGGTGGGGGGACCTATCTTTTAAAAAGAGAGAGACTGAGGGACTTCAGGAGGATAGCAGAGTGGTGAACAGCAGAGAAAGTCTCTTTGAGATTTGGTATCCCGATGCTAGAATATAGCACAGTGAGGAAAAGAAGGAGGGGAGTGGGTCCCCAGAACCCAGCAAGGATCTGAAGTGAGACTTGAAGCCCACAGACCAGGCAAAGAGAGAGCCCTCAATGCAGAAGGAGGTGGCAAACCACATTCCTCATGTGGGGGGGGGGGGCAGAACCTTCAGACACAGGTTTACTCTTGGGGAACCCAGAGGCCTCTGCAGAGAAACGCACCAGGGCAGTAGAGGAATGGACATGGAGGACCACAGTGGCCAGCGAGTTAGTAAGGTTCAGACATCCCCCAGGACAGGGCAGTTGACCAGTAGCCATTTTGGACAGGGACAAACTGAGCTCACAATTCAAAGCAGCTGCTGGCTGGGTCCATCTAGCAGTTCCTAATACCATGGTGAGGCAGAGTCCAGTTCAAGCTGGCAGGAGATTAAGAGCAGGTTTCAAGACAGCAGGAGACACACAGGACAATGGAGGCCGAACAAATCAGGCCCTGGCCTCACAGTCAGAAACCAGCCTGAACTTCAGTGGAACTAACGGTGCAGGCTTGCTAGGGTTCTCTGGAACTCTGTCATAAACACATGACTGGCTTCCTGGGATTAATCAACATGGATCTGGGCTCTCTGTGCCCACTCTGGCTATTGGTGACAACAGGGACATGCCATGAAGTGGACATTTTTTTCCTACTTTTTTTGTTTTTTGTTTTGTTTCCCTTCTCTTCTTGATAGTTTGTTCTTGTTTTTATATTAGTATGAAGGCCATTTCTAGTATTTTTGTAATTATTCTGTACTGTTCTTGTATTTATTTCTTCTTATTCTCTTTCCCTGCTGTGTTCTTTACCAGTTTCCCAAAGTTCATGTAATCTTCCTCTATCCTTCAGCCTTATCCTTATTTTTTTGTTTTGTTTTGTTTTGTTTTGTTTTGTTTTGTACTGGGAATCAAATTTACAATCTCACACTTGCCAGGCAGCCACTGTGCCACTGAGCTATACCCCTGACCCTGTTTCTTGTTTTTCAAAAAATTTTCTTGTACATTTTTAGATGTACATAATGATCACATTCATCATAAAGAATTTGTACCTGTGCATGATATATCTTGATTCTTCCTTTTTGCTCATTGCTCTCCCCTCCCTTCGAATACTCTTCCTAATTTGTTCCATATCTCTTTTGAACATTTTTTTCCCATTTACCAATATCTATTACACATCTCAGTGCTCCCTTACAATTTCAGTTTCCTGCACAAAAGAAAAAAATATACTTAAATATGTGCTTGATTTATTTCACTTAAGAGTATGGTCTCAAGGTGCACCCATTTAGCTAGAAAAGTTTCAAGCTTATTCTTCTTTGTGGTAGAGTACTACTCCATTGAATAAAACACCACATTTTTTTATCCACTCATGGGTCGATAGACATTTGGGTTATTTCCAAGATTTACCTTTTAATGTTTCCCATTGATCTGCAGGTCTGGTTCTTTTGTTTTGTTTTGTTTTGTTTTGGGGGGTTGTTTTTGTTTTATTGTTTTGTTTTGGATTTTTTTTTTTGCCAGTATCATGCTGTTTTTATCACAATAGCTGTGTACTATAATTTTAAGTCAGGGATTGTAATGCCCCCTCCCTTGCCTTTGTTGCCCAAAATTACTTTTGCCATCTGGATCTCTTCTGTTTCAAATGAATTTTAGGATTCTTTTCTCCAATTCTGTGGGACATGCTATTAGAATTTTGATTTATATTACATTAAATCTGTATAACAATATAAAATCCAGGTTAGGCCCTGGGTCATGGCCTTTGTTCTGTAAACCCTCGTCTGGACCAGACTTAGGAACCCTTGGCTGCCAATAACTGTAAATATGCCTTAGTGTCTTTACTCTCGCTGTGAATTGCACTAGAGGTGGTAAATTGGAATTAACTCACCAGAATTCCAATAATGTTTCCGTGGAATTACAAATATAAATTTCTGAGACCACGATGAGGATTGGAAAAGGACCTCAACAAAAAGAAAGTCAGATATTACTCTAGTCGAGGTGTATGCTGAAGTCTGGGGTTAGCCCAGTGTAGAGTACATGATTAGCACTTCAGCATGTGTGAGGCCTGGGTTCAATGCCCAGCACCAAACGCAACAAAAAAAGACCAGTGTGTCACTGCATTTAAGCTTAAACCTAAGTGACTTCTCCAGTTTCAAAGAGCTGAAAGACCACCTTTGTTCTGAATCATATCGCCTGAAAACAGCAGCTGCTCCCACTGGCAATAATTCCTCACTGGTTTCAAAGATTATGTAGGACATCGAAAGCTAGAACCAGTGGATGAGTCCTGTGTGGCCGAGTGAGGCCACACTGAAATATTCACACCTTTTCTCAGTAAGACCAGAGACCCAGGAAATCCACCCTCGCAGTCCACGTGAAGGCCCTGTGCCCCTTAACCATGGTACTAGCTGGAATCAGTGAGCTGGGCCCCAGGGCTAGTGCCCTGCATGATGACTCCTGTGTGTGGGTAGCAAGGTCCCTGAGCTCAGAGCCTGTGCCCCTCTGACTCACTGGGGCAAGTGCCAGGCAGTGTACGGGGTGGGGCAAGGTGGAGGTAATGGCTAAGACTGTTAATGCCATGCTCTAAAATTACTACTAATTGTATACACTTTTAATCCAACTACAGAGTATTTCTTAAAATTTCAAATAATCTTAAAGCACACTATGAAGTTTTTACATAGAGTACACAGATTCATTGGTTAAAACAGACCACAGGCAGCAGGAAGACCACTGGACTCCTTCATTTAGATTGTTTATGCAAACAGTAAAGGGTAGTCCTCTTTTTAAAATCAACTGCTTAATTTTATTGGCACATGTTTGCAGTCCACAATGACTGCATTCATTGTGGGGAGCTGGTACAGGTATGTGGCACATCTTAATTCTTTTTATGTCCCTTTCCCCTCCCCGCTCCATCTCTTGGTCCCCTTTGCAATTGCAAAAGAGTGTAGGCCTTTTACATAGGTGCACTATAGGGCTGAGAATTTAGCTCAATGGCCTAATTGCCTGCTTGCCAAGTGTGAGATAGTGAGTTCGATTCCCGGTACCAAAAAAAAAAAAAAATGTACATAGGTGCATTATGATTCACAGTGGTCAGAACCATTTACAACTACAATCTCTAGGGAAATGGTGAAAGGGAGGTTGTCTTATCCAACTGAAGGGCTGTCCACTGGCACTGTCCTTCTCCGTGGCAGATGAGCTCTGCTTTCAAACGGCTTCTTCAACCACCACACTAGGCTCAGAGGGAGAGCACAGTCAGAGAAAGCTTAAGCACACACAGACTCTCAGAAGAAATACTCAACTGGATTATAGGTCCTCTCCAATTCCTGTAATCTCAGTCCTCCATTAGGCTGAGGCAGGAGAATCACAAGTTCAAGCCTGGCCCAGGCAACTTGGCAAGAACTTGTCACAAACAAAAAATAGACTGGGGCTGTCACTCAGTATAAAGGCCCTGGGTTCAATCCCCAGCACTACAAAAACAAACAAACAGACACTCCAGTTTTACCACACAGCCCCAAGATGGCTTATTCAAGTCTTCTATCAAAGCTTCCTCTGGGTGGTTTGGTCACAGGGAGCTGGAAGGTTGTACCAAGTGAACCTGCAAGCATCTGCACCTCACCAGGGCTTTGGCTGAGCCCTGAAGTGGGTCTGTTCTGACTGTCACATCCAGGTACCAGTGACCTCATGCCTTGAAGGAATGTATGTTGATCTTTCAGGTTTCCCAGCCATTAGTGCTTGGAGATGCATTACATCATCAGAAGGCAAAGGTTCCTATCATTTTCCTTAGTTAAAATCTCCCTTTGATTAATCTTTGATTTTTGTGGGGGAGGGGAGACACAGGGTCTTGCTGTGTAGTATAAACTAGCCCTGAATTTTCTTATGTGTCCCAGACTGGCCTTGAACCTGTGACAATCCTCCTGCCTCAGCCTCTTGAATGCTGGGATTGCAGGCATGCACCACAGCGTCTGGCTATTCTTTTAATTTTGAGACAAGATCTTGCTAAGTCACTGTTACGGTTTGTGTTTAAATGTCCTCCCAAAGCCTCACACAGTCATGGGGGGCAGGCCTTTCAAAGGTGTCTGAGTCTAGCATTTGTGATTGGTTCATTGTCTAGTCCTGGGATTGTTGGTGTTAGTGTTGCACCCACCCAGGGGTGGGTAGCCAGCATACAATACAAGGGAAGGAGGGAGGCACACTCTTCCTTATTTGCTCGTTTCAATTTTGGTACCTGCCACTGCCATGAATGGCTGCCCCGTGCCCTGCCACCCTGCCTTGGAGCCAGCTGATATGGACATCCACAAACTGTGAACTAATAAACCTTTCCTTCCTTCATTTGGGTGTCAAGTATTTTGTTTCAGCCATGAGAGAAAATAACCAAGACAGTCCAGACTTGGTTTGAACTTATGATCTTGCTACCTCAGCCTCCCTGAATGCTGATATTATTAGTATGCACCACTACATCTGACAGTATTTTCCTTAAAAGTATTGAAGTATAGGAGAATGGTGGGGATAAAAATGAAACAAGTTTAGCAAGCTTAACACATTTTGATATCTATTGAAGCTGGGCACATTGAAGCTTATTTATACTGTATTATTGTTACAACTTTTAAATTATATTATTATATTTATTATCTCTGCTTTTGTGTTGTTGGATATTGTCTGTAAATTATTACTATCAATACATTTTTACTTTCTTTGTGCTTTTAGCATTTATTGATTAAGAAAAATAGGGAACAGCAAAAAATTTTCTAATAGACTCATAACTATAAATTAACTTGTAAATTATTAATCAACATTATGTAGACACACTTTATGCATGAAAGGTAGTCAGTCTTTAGGCAAGGTTTGTCAACTGTATTAATTGATATTCTTTTAGTTGTGACAGAAATTAAATCTGGCTAGAATACTTGTATATTAAAAGCATTGAGCTAGGGATGCAACTCAGTGGTCCTGTTTGTGCTTAGCATATGCAAGGCCCTGGGTTCAATCCCCAGCACCACAGATGAATGGATAGACAGATAGGTTGCTAGATAGACAGAGAGTATCCAAGACTCCAAACAAGAAATGAACACCAAACTCAGGAAAGGCAAGGTCACATTCAACAGCATTTCACGGCTCTGCTCGGGGACAGGAACTTCACCATGACTACTACTCTATTCGACCATCCAGAATCCTTACACTAAGCAAGTGATTTACCCAGTTTGGCTAAGTTATCCACCCTGCACCAGCTCATGCCTAGAGCATAGATGTGGATGCTGACAGTCACTCCTAAGTATCCCTTTGGGATTAACAGTGGACACTTCACTTTTTAGGATTTTTCATCCTGCTTGAGCAAGTCTTCTTGATGGTCTATAGATGCAAAGCTACCTTTTTCTGGGAGTTATGTGAGTGTGGCATTTCCAACGGCTTCTTCCCTATCTTCTCTCTCTCTCTCTCTCTCTCTTTCTCTCTCTCTCTTTCTCTTCTCTTCTCTTCTCTTCTCTCTCTCTCTCTCTCTTTCTCTCCCTCTCTTTTTGCTACCAGGGATCGAATTCACAACCTTACTTGCCAGACAGGCAGTTGTGCCGCTGAGCTAAATCCCCAGCCCAATCTTTTCTATCTTGATACTTGTTGCTCCTTGCCTGTTCTATGTGTTCGGTCAAAACTGAAGACATAATAATGTTTCCCACTGTTGTTCTTTCCTCTTTCTGAGAGATAAAAATTCTAAGGAGATGGGATAATTTACCATATACTCTTCTTTGAATGAAATTAGATTTTTGGCATACATCATGAGAGTGGGACATACTTAGCCCATGTTACAGCTAGAATTTCTGGATTATGAGGACAATGTGTTTGAAAGGAAAGGGTATAAAATTCATCTTGAACCTGCATTTTTGTGTGGGGGTGGTTCTCAGGATTTCACTTAGGGATGCTCTACCATTGATCTACATACTTGGACCTTTTTAATTTGCATTTTGAAACAGGGTCTCACTAACTCATTCTAACTATTTCTGAACTTTCAATCTTCCTGTCTCAGCCTCCAGAGGAAGTGGGATTACAAGGATGTACCAGCATACCTAACTTGACCTAGCATTTTTACAGGAACCCTAAATTACCAACCCCTTCAGACCTACTCCTTATATTATAAATGGCCCCTATTAAACAAGTGGCAACTCAAACAGTTATATTCTCTCTTCTGGTTGGAATCCAACACATACCCCAAAAAGCTCATTGTGTTGGAAGCTTAGTTGCCAGTAGACTGGCTTTGGAAGTGGTTAGAGGGTGAGGGCTCTAATGTTCTAAATGGATTAACCTATTAGTGGATTCATAACTTAGTGGATTGAATGGGAGATGGGGGCTAGCTTTGAAGGGTATATTTTGTTCCCTTGCCCTTCTGAACTCTGTTTCCAGGCCACCATAAAGTGAGCAGTCTTTGTCCTCCATGCCAGTCGCCATGATGTTTCTGCGTCACCACACACCAAAAAGCAATGGAGTCAGCTGACCATGGACCAAAACCTCTGAAACCAGGAGCCAAATGAATCTTTCCTCCTTTAAAGTCAAGCATTTTGTCAAAGCAATGAAAAGCTAACATGTGCTCCCACAAAGGAAAACTCTTCATGCTCACAAACTTACTCAAATTCCGTACATTTTCCTGATGATCACATTGATTAGACAGCTAACGACACCATAGGAAAATACCAGCGTCTGGTGAGCTTGAACAACCAAAATTTATTTTCTCATAATTCTATTTTCTGGAAGCGTGAGATCAAAGTGTTAGCAGGGTTGGTTTCTCCTGCAACCTCTTGCCTTGGCTTGTAGATGGACATCTTATATTTTTAAATTCTTTTCTCCTCATTTTTATTAGTCGTGTTTGCAGAACATAATGAGTACATTCCCTCTGGGGAGTTGGTACATGCACATAACACACCTTAATGCTTTTTTTGCTTCCTTTTCCTTGCCCCTCCCTCTCCACTCCCTCCATCTCCTGATCCTCCCTGTAGCCTTCTCCCTGTGCTGGCACCTCCCAAGTGTTTCTTTCTTTTCTTATAAAGACATCAATCATGTTGGATTAGGGCCCCACCCTCATTAGTAATAGGAATTATTAAACATAGTCATATACAGAATTAGGGCTTCATCTCCTGGGTCGGGAGGGTGGGAAGACACAATTCCATCCAGAATATATGCTATACATATTTTCCCTTTTATGATTTACAAACTGCCATTTGCAAAAGTACAAGAACCTGCCTAGACTGGGCCCTGGGAACGAGCTCTACTGTTTACACGTTTGCAATTCTGGCGACTCAGAGCTGAATCTTAGCTTAGGCTAACACCTCAGAGGCACCGGTTTCGGCACTCCCCACTTCCGGGAACGCCCACTGGCAGATGTGACCCCTGCTGCTCAGCTGGCTGCTCGCTGTGACCTAATGAGCAATGACTTTAGGGAATCTTAGCTTAGGCTAACACCTCAGAAGCACTGGTTTCGGCACTCCCCACTTCCGGGAGCTCCCACTGCTCAGCTGGCTGCTCACTGTGACCTAATGAGCCGGACTTCAGGGATTAGTGCATGACAGTAGCTGAAGCAACAATTAAATCTGCAAGGGACTCTTACAGAGCACTGCAAGGACAAATGCAGATGCCTCTTTCAATTGGCTGTTAGCATGCAAATTAAGGAAAAGCAAGCAAACTTTAGGTGCAAGCCTGTCTCCAGCCAAATTCTCCCTGTATGTGACTGATATGCTGTCAGTCTTCAGGAGTTAACTGCCCTTGTCATGGGAACAGAGGCAGGAGGTAGGGATATGCTGGATACTATTTAATGAAGACTGCAAACCTAACTGAACATGATTTGGAAAATAAGAGAAGAGAAAAAAAAAAATTCAGATTTATGATTTTATCAAATTTTCTTCCAGGTTGTATTACAATTCAAAACACACATATGAGCCCAGCATGGTGACATTTGCCTATAATCCCAGATGCTAGTGAGGCTAAGGCAGAAGGGCTAGAAGTTTGAGGGCAGTTTGAGCAATTTAGTGAAATCTTGTCTCAAGATAAAAAAAAATAAACAGGCCTGGGGATGTAACTCAGTGGTAGAACCCTTGCCTAGCAAGGCCTTGGGTTCTTTAAGCCCTAGTACCTCAGAAAAATTATATAAAGTATATATTCAGTTCAAAGATAGATGTTTCATGAACTTGAGAAGGCCTCACCAGCAAGACTGGGAAACAAAAGTCTAATGGCTGAATAGGATATATATATATTTCCAATATATAAGACCTAGAAATCAAACCTTGGCATTTTTTAAAAAAATAACTGATCTTGTAGTTTTTCTCTCCTCTGATTCCATACAAAATAAAGAGAATTATACTTATCCTGGCATATAAATTCACTTTTTTTATACTGAATGCTGTTAATTATCATGGAAGTAGCAAGTATACATAAAATTCTGAGTAAAATATAAATAGCATATGTTGCCAGAAGTGACAAGTATTACTCATTAGTCCAAAGAAAAAAAATCTCATGTCAGCATGCACCAACCACGGGATCCCTTCCTGGGAGAAGCTCTTGGCCGCCGCCTCAGAGCCTTCCAGGCCCAATAGCGTCCTCTTGTCATACACAGTGCAGGGCACATGCAGACCTTTGCCACTCTGCATTGCTTGCCTGCTTCGGCAGACTGTCCACTGTGCAATGCTTTTGCAATTTGGTGCCGTGGCCTCTGTGGCTTCTGCATGCAAAGGTCCCTGTTGTACCTGTTGGTAGCCACCAAAAGAATAAAGGAGACAGAAGCCCTTGCTCAGAAACAGCAACTGTTGCCCTGTTCTAACCTCCTGGGACATGTGAAGTGCAGAGGACACGCGTCCCATAGCTGGAGTGGCCAGAAGATAAAGCCTACAGACCCTGCCTTCATGAGGGCTTTGCTGCCTTGTGCCACCACAGCCACCACCTCAGCCTTTGGCCTGATTTTCAGAGGCACAAGCATCTGCAGGATCATCGATGCCGTGGGAACTGTTTCAGGGCTTCTGCTTCTGGATGTGAACAGTGAGTATGAATGGCAGTGTGGCCCGAAGTGTTGAGGGGAAGCTTAAATTCCACAGCAAACATTAAACACAAACCTGACAACCATTGCCACTCTTGGTGAAGGGGTGGGAAAGCAGGCACTCATGTGTTGTTGAAGGGAATTATACAATGGATGGCAATACCACATTTTTGATTGACCCAGTGATTCTATAGCAAAAGTTGACTCCTCTAACCAGTATAGTTCAGTTGCTCAGATAATAGGTCTTGTTACAGCTCCTGTTACTACTGTCTCCTAGAAAGAGCTGGTCACTGTGGTGCATATTGTAAAAACCAGAGACAGCCAAGTACTCTACCTCCTTACCTCCTCTTTCAACTCTGTAAAAATCTCCCTCTCTAGGCTGTTGAGGCCTGACATTTTGAGGGACAATTGATTCACTGTCAGTGCCCATCAGCATAAAATAACTCTGCCTCCAAGTCCTGAGTGTCATTTCGGTGTTTCTGTTTGCCACTGCAGCTGGTGTGTAGGCCGGGAAGATCGATTGTATTGACCTCTTTGGTCACCAGTCGTGGCCTTCATGGACAGAGCAAGAACCTTTCTAGGTCCTGATGAGAAGTTGTGCCCTTAAAATTTCTTGAGTCCCTTCAGGGGTCTGGAGGAGGATTGTTGGCACCCCTCTGAGTGGACCCAAAAGGGAGGATGATGAAGTCTGGTCTGGTTATCAGATAGGGTAAGATCTCCAGGGGCACCCCAGTTAGTCTATCAGTCCTGCTCAGTTCATGCAGGAGAAGAGGTTGATCACCTCTCATTAGTCATGACCAGCCTCAAGGGAAGAGGATTAGAATGTTTAACCTCTGAGAGCCTGTTGAATGAATGTGTGAGTGAATGAAATGGACAGTGAAAGCAATAGGCTGCTCCATCCATGCACTAAGACTGGGAAGCACTGGTGAAGGTAGATGATTGGGCCCTCACCTATGGTTCTGTGTCAAGTAACATATGTTATAACAGAGGCCTTACACCCTACCTAGCTAAGTCATGCCTGAGTTTTCATGAGGAATGTGGTCAGGTGGGTATCTAAATGGTCTCTCTCTTAAGGGCACTATCTTGGTTACTTTTCTCTCATTGCTGGGACAAAACACCCAACACCGAAAATGAAGGAAGGAAAGGTGTATTTAGCGCTCACAGTTTGTGAAGGTTTCAGTTCATAATCAGCTGGCTTCAGAGCAGGGTGGCATGGCACAGGGGCAGCACTTCAAGACAGCAGAAGACAGCAAAAGCAGCAAGTGTAAAAGCAGAGGGAAGCAAGCCTCTTTCCTCACTTCTATTGTAAGCAGGCTACCCACCCCCCAGGGCAGGTGTAGCACTACACAATCCCCATGCCCTCCTCTTGCAGAGGACGAGGATATTTACAAACTGAGCATCTTGGCCCCCTGCTGAGTACCTTAAACTTCTAAACTTTTCGAGTTGACAAAATGGATCAATCATTACAAGCACCGACCCTTTGTCATGCCATCATTCAAGGATACACAACACACACATAGGAAACCAGAAATGGGAATTAACTAGCCTAAACCAATGGTCCTTGTCCAAGAATTTTAAAAAGGAGTTTTCTGAGATTATAGAGTGCCAAACTTCTCAAAGAAAAAAAAGAGACCCATTCTCCCTGAGAATTCTGCCTTAGGACCCTCTTTAGCCACTGCAGTTGCTATCAACACCTATAGCTCCACTCCCTACTCACAGTTTGTCTGCTTCCAGCCAGTTGAACCAGTTCCAGCTAGCCATTGCTTTCATTCAGCCTCAGAGGCCCTCCCTCCAGAGCCTTCTGCTTCTTGGGATCCTTTTATGCTTATCCTGGCCAGATGGTATCATCTAACTCCCACCTGAGATGGCTGTCAGCAATTCCTTCTGACTCTGTTCAACACAGAAGTGTTGCCACACTGAGAAAAAATTGAACTGTCAGCCCTGATGAATGAGTTGACATGGACTTTCTCAAAGGTCACCCATCTAGAAGCATAAAAATCAGTCAAGCACTCCTCATAGACATCAAAGAGTGGAGACAAAAAGCCCATCCATATGTCAAATCATCCCTAAATATGGCTTACACTTGATTACTGACAGCAATAACAGGCCTGCAGCTGTAGCAGAGGTAACTCAAACCTTGTAAAACTATTAAAGATTAAATAAAAATTATATACAACATACAGGTCATAAAGTTCTGAAAGAGTTAAAGAAATAAAGCATAATTCTACAGGAATGGTTTGTAACCAGTTTAGCTAGAGGACCAGCCATACCTGTAGAAACCCCTACACATACATATAACCCACATGCATGTTAGCTACCTCTACAAGTTTCAGGAATTCATCTTTAGATCCTCCATTCCAAAGTTCTGAAGACACAATGCACTCAAAACCCTGCTCTGATCACTCTGGATGCTGACCACTCCACGCATGGCTGAAACTTGAGGACACCATTCACAGGATTGCTCCATACCTCAATGCATTATTATTCTTGATTTTTGTGCCTTTTCAGGTGGCTTATCCTAGTCCTTGCTTCCACTTCAGCTTGTGTATATTGTATTGTCCAACTTGGTTTTTGCTCCTAAGCCCCCTGCTAGCTGTGGTTTTTGCCTTAGCTCTAAGATTTGATAAGTGACCAAGATACACTGGACACTTTCCTAGATCACTCCTTCACTCCCTTGCCAGAGACAAGTTAGGGAAAATCTCTATAATAAGGGAAACAAATTACAAACTCGTGTGGTAAAACTCCAGTTGTGGGGACCTTGGCTTGGGCCCATAAGACCACTGACAGCTCTAATGTTACTGCTTCTAGTTGGGCCTTGTCTCAAAAAATCACACATGACATGCCCAGCAAAGATTTTCTGGGGAAACTAAAAGAGGGGAGAAATGTAGCAGAAAATGCCCTACCCTCAGCCAGTATACTTCAGTTGCCCAGGTAATAGTTTCTGTTACAGTTTCTGTTACTGCTGTCTCCTAGAAATGGCTGGTGACTGTGATTCATAGCTGGCCACTATGATGTATAATATAAAGCCAATCAAAGCCAAGTACTCTTTCCTCTGTATTTCCCCTTTCAACTCCATAGAAACCTCCCTCCCTGGGCCTTCAAAGCCTGACACTTTGAGGGACAATTGAGTCCCTGTCAGTGCCTGTCAACATAAAACAAATCTGCCTTCAAATCCTGGGTATCATTTTGGTGTTTCTGTTTGCCATTGCAGTTCCATTTCTAGAAATCTACCCTGCATGTATCTTCTCTGTTGTGCAAAATGGCACATGCTAATCATGTATAGCAGCCCCATATCCAATGGGGATACAGTTCAAGATCCCCAGGGGATGACAGAAAAACTTATATGTAAAGCCCAGTGTGGTAGCACATGCCTGTAATCTCAGCACTTGGGAAGCTGAGACAGGAGGATCATTGAGAGTTTAGGGCCAGCCTGGGACATACTGTGACCCTATCTCAAAAAAATATACTCACACACCACATACGTATGTATATATGTGTATGTGTGTATACACAATGTTTTTTCCTAGCACTATGTGTATTTAACACTTTTTTTTAATCTCAACTAAGCATTTATCATGCACTAAGACCATAGCTTCTGCATTGGTAGACTGCCTTGCATATGACAGTTGAAGCAAAGCTTATTTCTGTGGTAGAGGTTTGTTTGTGTTTACATTATAGTTCACATAGGTTTTTATTTTTGATGTTATCTTTTAGGTTTTATAAGCAAGTAAACAGCTGATGTACAAATGTTGATATCTATTCTGAGCACTCATCACATATTTAATATTTTTTTTGACATCTTATTTCTCTGCTAACTGTACATAGTACAATACAGTAAGAAGCTCCTGGAAAAACAGGAAGAGAAGAGAGGTGACGCTAATAGCATGCCACATAGGAAAAGAAAGCTAGGCACACATGCTGTCAGTGTGAGATGTGTGCATGGACTGTGCAGTTGTCATGTGTGAAGACTCCCTTGGGTATGACAGTTGAGCAGTCCAATGCAAGCTTATTTTTGTGATAGAGTTCTTTTTATTGGTATTTTTATTGTAGTTCATAAACTTGGGTCCAACAGACCCACTTGCATGTTCCTTGTTGACAAAATTGGTCTTATGCTCAGGCAACTGTAATTTATTAGAAACAAGCTGTGTCCATTAATTCTACCTTTCTATCAGAATAAAGATATAACATTCCAGGCCCTGCTGTAGCTGTAGGGATAGAGGAGTGAATGAAATGCTCCAAGTGTTAGTCAGCCTTTTGTTACCATAACAAATACCTGAGGGAATCAACTGAAAAACAAGAAAAGCGTTATAGTTAATGGGGATCATAATCCTTGAGTTTAAACTGCACTAAAAAACTACTGTGATAGAAACAGCATGGTACTGGCCAAAAAACAAAACAAAACAAAAAACCAGATCTGATAACTAATGGAACGGATTCAAAGATGCAGAAACAACTCCATACATACCCAGCAGCTGTATCTTTGACAAAGGAGCCAAACACTTTCACTGGATAAAAGATATCCTCCTTAATAAATGGTGATTTTAAAAATTGGCTTTCCACATGCCAAAGATTAAAACTAGACCCATATCTTTCACTATGCACTAAACTGAAATCTAAATGGATCAAAAATCTAAATAGTAAAACAGAACTAAATCTAGTGGAGATAGAATAAGTAGAACTGTTGAAGACACTGGTAGAGGCAAAAACGTTATGAACAAAATTCCTATTGTATCACAAAGGAAGTATCACAAAGAATCAACAGTTGGGATCTCAACTTATTAAAAAGCTTTTGCACAGAAAAAAAATCATCAACAGAGTAAAGAGACAGCCTACAGTGTGGGAAAAATATTTTGCTAGCTGCTCCTTGTCAGCGGCCAAGAGAGTGCTCTAAGTTCCCAGGAGGTAGGGGGAGAATGATAAGAGGATGAAAAAATAAAGATAGAGACAGAAAGCTGGGTCAGGTGGAGCCCTTCCTCCAGATGGGAGGAAGAGACTGGGCAACCACCACAATGTGTTTATTTTACACACTTGTCATACCACACCCCTTTGCTTAACTAGCCCACTTCTTAACTCCTGTGTTCTGGGGCTGGAAGGCCTGTTCACTTCCAGCGCTCCACACCCTAAGGGCATTTCTCAGGTGCCCATGCCCTTGGGACACTCCTGCTGGTCAACTGTGCTTTTGGCCCTGCATGTGCGAACAATCACTAGCTCTGCAGCTCCCAGCATTTCCTCGGATAAAGAAGTAGCATCTAGAATACATAAAGAAATTTTAAAAAATCAGATCTCCCAAATGTAAAGACCCAACTGAAAGGAACAGACACTTCTAAGGTGAAGAAGTAGAAATCACAATTAAACATATGAAAAAATGTTCAACATTCCTGGTCATTCCAGACATGCACATTAAAACAATGCTGAGATTCTATCTCACTCCAGAAAAATGGCTATTATCAAGAAACGAACCAATAACTAATGCTGGTGGTGCTATCCAGGAAAAGAAACACTTCTCTTCTGTTGGGGGAATGTAGACTGGTACAACCACTGTGGAAATCAGTGTGGAGATTCCTCAAAAAACTAAAATTAGTGGTTTCATTTGACCCAGCTACTCTCCTTGGTATCTTCTCAAAAGAATTAAAAGCATCACACCAGAGCAATATATGCACACCCGTGTTATTATGGTAACACATTTTGTAATAGGTAAATCTTGGAAACAACCCAAGTGCCCATCAATCCATGAGTGGATAAAGAAGATGTGATGTTTTTATACAGTGGAGTACTACTCTGTCATAAAGGATAAGCTTAAGACATTTGTAGCTAAATTAATGCACCTTGAGACCATAGTCTTAAGTATAATAAATTGAGCACATATATTTAAATATCTCATTGTTTCTCCAATGTCAGAAATTGAAACTCTTTGTAAGAACCAAAATATATAATAAGTATTGGAAAATGGGAAGAAAATGTTCAAATGAGAAGAGAACAAGCAAAGGGGGAGGGGAAAAAGAAGGAAGGGGCAACAAAATTTAAAAAAAGAATAGAGGGAAAAAACTGGAAACAAAGCTTTTGTAAATAAAGAAGGAAAGAAGAGCTGTATGAAGGGGAAGGGGTTGGGGAAAAAAAAGAAGAATCAAAATACATCATATTATGGCTGGAGATTCAGCTCAGTGGCTCAAATGCTTGCTTGGTAAGAGTGAGGTCGTGAGTTAGATCCCTGGTACCAAAAACAAAACAAAAAAAAAAGATATATCATGTACAGGTACAAGTTTCCTATGATGAATATGTGTATATCTAATATATATATATATATATATATATATATATATATATATATTTATATATCTAAATATATATATAGTACCAGTTTAAGAAATTAGAAAAAATGAAAGGTGACTAATAGAAGGGGCTACTAATCTTTGACTTTATATCTTTTATATTTGAAATAAATAAGTTTTGCTGACTATAAAAAGAAGGAAGTAGATGATGGAACTTAGTGCACTGAGCAAGAAAGCAACACACCTTCCTTGCTGGTAAGCCGCTGTGGCGGGCGCAAGCAGTGTGCCAGCCAGGAAGAGAACCAGTCAGCATCTCCTGTGAGCCACCAGCGCTTGGGCTGAGAATCAAACATCCCCCCCACCCCCCATTAGCAACCAGGGCCAGAGGTCTGAGCATCTGTTAGGAGGATGGCCGTATGCAGTGCAGCAAATTTGGGGGATTTCCTTCTGTATTTTCTTTGAAGGCCCATGTTGTTTTCACTGTTTTGGTTTGTTCTGATTAATTGTTCTGCTCTATTCAATATTCTGTTTTGATAGGTTTTATAATGTTCTGTTTTTGTTTGATTTTGGCTTTGCTATACCTGACTGAATGGACAACTATTGTGGAGCTAACAAGATATACTATGGTACCTATCACTGTTATCTTGGTATCCTGCTGTAAAGTTCTGTACCAATTTCACTGCATTGTCTCAGTTGGCTTTGTTCTGTCTTGTTCTGTTGTATTTTACTACCTTCAAAATAAAAAAAAAAGGAAGTAAAACAAAGTTCTTGCTTGCCTTTCATGAGTTGTGTGACCATGGAAAGTCCTTTGTTTTGTTTGGGTTCAGCGAGCTCCAGTTTTGAACAGGTAGAATGATGGGGCCCCATGAGAAGGGATGACACAGGTAAGGTAAACAAAAGAAAATCTAGACAATAGGAAACAGGGAGATAGATCTTTTATTAATGGGAAGGAAATCTAGTGATGGAGGGAAGGGTGAGAGAGGAGAGGAGAAGAGAAATTAAAAGAATTAAGAAATATTGTGAAAGTGTACCTAGTCCCCTAAATGTACTAATTATGTATTACAGACATGTACTAATAAAAATTAGAAATACAAAAGATAAGGGAGATGTATGCTGTTAAATTATGGGAGTTGGGATATTGGATATTTACTATACTGTTCTGTAGAGTTGATTATTTTAGTAGACATAATTTTTTGTTGCTCCTTAAGCAACAAAATTTAATCATGAATTAAATTAAATTAAACAATATTTAATCATGAATTTACACTCAATGGTGGCTTTATCCTACCTGTGTCATCGCTTCTCATCTCTTACTGTTTTATGAAAACAGTAATATTCATTTGGGAGTTTGTAATTGACACGTTTGCAATACATAATACTTTCATTCTGAGGAACTGGAATACATCTTGATGAAATATAAGCCATGTGTTGGCTTTTTTTTTTGATACTTTTTCCTGCACAATTCCATCTCTTCCCCTTCCACTAAGCCACTTCGCCCACACCAAAATATCTCTCTCTTTTCTATCATCTTTCCTTGGTTTTACTGCTTAATGCATGTTTTGTTTCTCATACAAAATATACCTTGTGCTATTGAAATTTCTGTGTCCGAATTTTTAACCTAACATTATGGGCTCCAGATTCATTCATGTTTTGGCAAAAGACATCGTTTCATTCTTTTTTATGACTTGATACTATTCTATTAGGTGTACACACCACATGTTTTTCAGTGCTGGAAATTAAACCCAGGATTTTAGCACTGAGATACATCCCAGGCTTATTTATTATTCATTAAATTGCCCAAGCTGAACATGAATGTATGGTCTTCCTGCCTCACCTTCCCAGAGTGCTGGGATTCCAAGCATGCGCCACTGTTCCCAGGCTATTCCGTATTTCTTTAATCAGCTCCTCTGGGGATGGACATTTAGGCTTTTCCCAGAGTTTAGCTTTTCTAAGTTGTGCTGCTACAAATGGATATTTATGCATCCCTGTAATATGATTACTTTAATTATAAACACAGCAAACATATAGCTGGGAAAAACTGAACTTTTACTTTTCCATTTTTGTGGAAAAGTATACATTTCTACACACATTTCCATAGATGTTATACCACACTGACATTCCCACCAATAATATGGGGTATGCTTTCTAATATTTCAAAATATGAATGAACTGTGCTTTGCAGGACTGCTTAAAATAGCTATGATCCAAACAGTGGCATTAATTTGGACTTTGAATATACCCGCAACGTTAGCAATTTTTAAAATACTGAACATATGTATCACATTTAACTACATACAACATTACTTATATAATTTTTTTATATGAAACTGACCTTTTAAAACATGTATAGGGAAGAGACAAGATGGCGGACTGGTAGGTAGCAGGAGAGAGACCCTCTCTGAGAGAGACAGCTCAAATGCCAGAATAAAACACCCTGGAGAGACCCAAACAGAGAGAGATAGACTCTCACAACACAGAAAGAAACTAAAGCTCAAAAACCCACTCGAATAAGAGGTCCT